>OOFE01023907.1:2355-16674 GCA_900323365.1 Monocentris japonica | reverse complement strand
ATAATTTTCTCCCTTCAATTCAAATTCAGGATGTTTGTATTTGCTTCTTCTGCAAACTTACAATGCTGCCAAATAAACAGAGAGAAGAAGAGAGAGAGAGAGAGAGAGAGAGAGAGAGAGAGAAAAGAAGAAGAAAGAGAGAGAGTTATATTCTGCTATACTGTTGTCATTCGTTCACATCATCACTGCATCACATCCGTCCTCAAACACTAGACATCACTTTTCTTTCCCTTCGGCTCCAGGAAATGTTTCATTCAGTCATTCATCCATTCATCCCTACACCATCGATGCAGCAGGAGAACTGTGGACAGAAACCAAAAAGTTCAGTCAAGGTTCAAGTTTAACTCTGAAACTCCTTGGAAAATCAGACAGACAGTCAGAGAGACAGGTAGACAGACAGACAGGTAGTGTCATGGTTGCGGAGGGTCTGGATGTCTTACTTGGTTTCCCGCCTCAGAGGATCAGTCTGTAAACGAGGAGCCATCAAACTGTCCTGCTGTGATGGATGGATTCATATGACAGACAAAAGGGAAAAAGTGATCTGTCTGTTTCTCCGTCTGTCTGTCTCTCTCTCTCTTTCCAATCCTCTTTTTGCTTTCTGTCTCTTTCTATTTCAGTTCAGCAACTTCATCATCATGACCGTTAACAGAAACAATATTCCCTGCACAGTTTTACAAAAAGTACATTTTCAAAAATCAGCAGTTCAGAATCAAAATCAGACCAGCGCTGTCTGAGGCATCACGTGTAGCAGACAGACAGACGGACACTAGTTCAATAAATAAGAGAGGTGCATCATTTAATGGACGCCTAACGTAACAAAGCTCTCTCTCTCTCTCTCTCTCTCTCTCTCTGTCTCTCAGGCGGGGATGAGGAAAAGGACTTTGACATCCAGAGGAACACAGGAACCATCCTGATCGCCCGCCGGCTGGATGCGGCTCGGCACTCCAACTACAACCTGACGGTGCAGGTCACCGACGGCCACCACAGCGTCACCACACAGGTTAGAAACCGCGTACTGTACCGCCGCTGTCAGGCAAAACAACAAAATCAGACAAAAACATGCCACATATCCACTTATACTGTCCTATAATAGAATACAGCAAAGATATGAAAAAGAATAGAGCACATCAGGACATAACAGGTAGGTTGAATCCAGCCCTCTGATTGGTCGATAGCCGCTTACCCTGGCAACAGTCTCTTGCTCGTTCCATATTATGCAATAGTCCATGCAGGTCGGAGATTAACTTTGGTCGTGGCTTGGGACTGCTTTGTCACAAAATGGCATTTTTTTGTAATTTCTTGAATAAAATATAAGATTGAAGATATGATGAAGATTTATGGTTTTATAAAAGCAATAACCCACACAGCGCCTGGCAGATAACACACCTTAACTGTCGTATAAAACCAGGACCTGTCGCGGGGTTATTGCTTAATGATAAATTACACTAGAATGTGTAGGAACATATCAGTGAAACATGAGAATATATAAAGTACAGCTTGTGTGTAGGGTGTGCAAAATAACACAAATACATGAATGAAAATTGAACAAAATACAATGCAACAACATAAACCTTTCCACTGTGGCCCATTGTATGAATGATTGCACCCTAAAGGTAATTTTGAAAAGCTGTCATACTGAGCTACATCATGTGACCTTTCGATAGATAATCCTATAACTTTACTTATCCCATCATTAAATATTGATAACAAAAACGTTTCAGAATCTGATATATAATAATAGATCCTCCATCCCCGGCCAACAGTTCAGGTTCAGGTCTGAACCAACCTCATCACTGAGCCGTAAGCTTCCATGTGCAGTGTAATCCATGCTGAGAAACCATCTTCTCTAACCCTATGTATTCCATCTCCACACTACAGGCCTACATCCGTGTGCTGGACATGAATGAGCATCGTCCCGTCTTCCTGAAGCCGCTGTATGAGGTGAGAGCAAACACTGTAGCGGACTAGAGATCCAGTAGATTCCAATAGGTTCTCAGTAGAACTCTGAGTCACGTTAGATGATGGAAAGACAATAAAAGAGCTCATATTTGACACCCCAGGGGGAATTCTTTACTGTAACTATGAAGATGACAGAGGTGTGACCAGGCGTAAGAAACAGTGAAGTTTCCTTGCTGCTGACTGAAACAGTACAAAATAGTCAAAGTTCATCAGTTGCTCTAATGTTCAAATCAGCAAATCAACAGATGTGTCGTCGTGTTGACAAGCCTCTGTTAGTTGAATCCGCTGATTGCTGAAGTGCATTCCAGTGTTGCTCTTTCACAGGTGAGAAGCTTTTCACTGTCAGTTCTTCATGTGTCACAAAATTATTTAACCATGCGGCAAAAAGTAAGAAGCTCACTCTGCACCAGTGCAAGTACCAGCGGTGGATAGTCCTCAACGTGCCCAACAGAATTTCTATCAGGTGCAGGGATTGAACAGAATACAAATTTTCATCACGGTTTCATTATGATTTTAATTTTTAATCAGAAGTTGACGTTTGATTCACCTAAAATACACACAGAGCAAATCTCCATCCTATAACCTTGTCCAAACAACAAGAAGGAAGGGTTTCTGGAGAGTTATCTCAAATGCAATGCATGCTAGGAAGTCTGCCAACACAGTTTCTTATTAAACTTGAATATGATCGGTTTAGTGAACGCTTGGTCTTTCAAGTACTGAAGCTAAGTACTGAAGCTGTCCTCATCATAGTAGTAATTATAACCCTAACCTGTTCCAACCATGTTGATAATTCCCATAATGCTTTGCTCATCATTGGTTAATATACCAACTTTTGTGGTAACCAGGGAGCTAGATGGTGATCTTTCTCGCCTGCTCCTGGTTTTATTCTTAGATATGTCTGTTACATTGAATTGAACTTTTAAGACAGTAGACAGGGAACAATAATACCCTTGAGGAGAATTTTCACTGTCATTATGGCGACATCAGTGGTGCTGACAGTACAAGGCTGCATTGCTGATGTTCCCTTAACCACAGTAATCAATCTATCCTTTCTCTGGTCGTCTCTCTGGTTGTCTCCATTATTATTGTAAATGTAGATTCCTTTCCTGCCCTCAAAATGATTTTTGCCCTGAGCCATGCCACCCCTATGAAGGAAAATGCGCTCAAACAGAAACAAAAGTTCAGAGTTCACATTGTGAATTTGCAGGGATGTTTTCCTTTTTCAGAATTTCATCTTGGGAATCCAGCTCCCAACTCCCATCCATTTTTAAAATCCTAAACTTTTCTAATTTTGCTACTGCCTGGAAGCATTTCACCCATCTCTTCTTCTCTTCCTGTATATTCCAGGTCAGGGTTCCTGAGGATACCGCCCCGTGGAAGGACGTCCTGCAGATCAGTGCCCAGGACGCCGACACCAACAGTAAGCTGGTCTACTCCATCCACAGCAGCCTCCACCCAGACAGCATCAGATTCTTCCATCTGGACCCCAAGAGTGGTGTGCTGGTCATGACGGAGAAGCTGGACTATGAGAAGATCTCCGTCCACACGCTCATCATCATGGTAATGGTGGAGTGATCGAAATACCGCAGTGCACTTTGTTGTAATAAGGTCCTGTGAGGAATAGAATAGAATAGAATAGAATAGAATAGATTGGATTACAATAGAATACTATAGAGTAGAATAGACTAGAATAAAATAGAATCCAATGGTGCTCAGGGTAATGTCTATTTGTATGACTCTTACATGACATAGAATAGAATCGAATAGAATAGAATTGAATGGTTATGAACACACTTACAAATAAGTACACAAAAAATAAAAATGTTCAAGAAATCATGTTTTAGTGTTTTAGTCACATTACTTTGTTGAAGTGCTGACACAACACCCATAGACCTATACTACATTTGTGTACTTAATAGTCACACTGTAACAAGCCCAATACCATAGTTTCGCCTTTAGCACCACACACACACCAACACACACACACTAACACTCACTTTAACATCTCACCACCCCTCTGCAGGTGCGTGACCAGGAGATCCCAGTGAAGAGGAACTTTGTGAAGGCGGTGGTTTACGTGGAGGACTGTAACGACCACTCACCGGCCTTCCTCAGCCCACGTTACGAGGCCAGCATCTCCAACCTGGCCCCTACAGGGTCAGAGGTCATCAGGGTCAAGGCGCTGGACAAGGACATGGGCACCAATGCTGACATCAGCTACTCTCTGCACTCTGGTGAGTGTGGAGGGGTTATTGTGTATTATGCTATATATTTTTTTCTACCTTTCTACCTTTATGCATGCATGTTCTGTTAGAGCACTGCTCAGCTTCACAATCATACCTGGTAGCTGCCCAGTACAACCACAGTTTTCTAATGTTGACCACTGGGAGCTACCCGGTACAACCATACTATTCTACTGTTAGCCACTTAGCAGCTTCACTGAAGCAATGGGTATAAGCACCTTGGCTAAGTGGACCTTGATGATACTTGTTGAGAGATGGAGAGAGGGAGAGTGTTTCTCAATCACTTTACCTACCATGACCTTCTCAGCTTGTATGGGTTTTGCAAATGTAAAAGGTTTCATGAAATAGGTATAGTTTGAATCTCTATTGTGTTATATCAATCATAGATAGAGAGTGGTAAATTTAGCTAGATAGATGGCTCTTTATTGTCCCCGAGGGGAAATTGCAGTTATGCAGCAGAGGGTCTACAAAGCAAGAGAGAAGCACACAGCACTATACAATAAACAAGTTCGGAGAATAAAGGTTATATTAAAAATACAAAAAATACAATAAATATACATAATATTAATTGTCCCTCATTTATTTACCTGAAAATATAATTGATTATTACTTTCAAGTGATACAGAGAGAGGGAGGTGACTGTTTTCTGAAGCATCCTATGGGGTTAGTAACAGGCCAGAGCCAACTAAACTTCCTTTGATGATCATACATCACATACATGACCAGGCTGGTTGGGAAAATGTGGGTTGGGAGATTGAATGAGTAGTCAACAACAGAAGACAGTTTGAAAACATTACAGCTACCCAGTGCATTTGTGGAGCAGTTGAATTGTATAACATACCATTTCTTTTCCCACTACAGGAAATATTGACAACATCTTCTCCATAGACCCAGAGCTGGGGTCCATCAGTGTATCCAAGCCTTTGGATCTCCAGCCTCAGGACCAGTTCCACTTGACAGTGAAGGCCACCGACCAGGGCTTCCCTCAGCGCAGTGACATCTGCTCTGTCCACGTCCACATCCGCATCTCTGACCAAACCCCACCTGCCTTCCCCTCTGACGAGTACTTCACAGAGATCGGCGAATCAAGCGCACCTGGAACCCCAGTGGTTACTGTCTTGGCCTCCAGCCCCACTGCAGTGCATTACGAGATTGAAAACGGCAACCTCAACGGGACATTTCAGATGAACCCATACACCGGGTTGATCTCAATCCAAAAACACCTTGATTTTGAGAACTGCTTCTCCTATAAGCTCAAAGTGACGGCCTCCACAACGTCCGGAGCCTTGTCCAAAACTGTCGTTCACATCTATGTGATTGATGAGAATGACAATGCCCCTGTCTTTCAGCAGAGGGAGTACCTGGGGCAGATAAGTGAGTCGGCTCACATAAACAGCATGGTGATGGGAGAAACGAACATCCCTCTAGTCATCCAGGCCTTGGATGCAGACAGAGACACAAACTCTCTGCTGGTCTATCACATCCTTGAACCGGAGGCCCTAAAAGTCTTCAAGATAGACTCGAGTATGGGCACGCTCTCTATAATATCACCAGTTGACTTTGAAACCAAGGCCGAATATCACTTCACCGTGCAGGTAAGGGACTCAGGGGAGCCATTGCTGTATGCAGCAGAGCCTGCCAAGGTCATCATCCGTGTCCTGGACCTCAATGACTGCCCACCGCAATTCACCATGCCGGTGTACGAGCCATCCATCATCTTCCCAGCTGTCAGAGACACAGAGGTTGTGCAAGTTATGGCCCGTGACGCCGATTCGGCAGTCTCATACAGCATCACTGAGGGGAATCTTCACAATGCCTTTTCAATTCACCCCAACACTGGAGTCGTCACCGTGAGCAATGTGTCTGAGTTTAGGCCATTGTACCAGTTGGTTGTTAAAGCCTCTGATGGCCTCTACAAAGACTCAGCTATTGTCAAGGTCAACGTGACAAACTTAACAGTGAGTGACCTTGAATTTGAGCAGAAGGTGTATTCAGCAAGCGTTACAGAAAACCTGATGATGGTCAAAACTTTAGCAGCACTCAGAGCCACAGGCTGTTACCTGAATGAGCCTCTTTTGTATTCTGTGCTAAACCCAATGGGCAAGTTTGCCATATCCCAGACATCAGGTGTACTTGAAACCACTGGCATCCCTTTTGACAGAGAGGAGCAAGATGTATATGACATAATGGTGGCGGTACGAGACATGAGAAAGCCACCTAGGACCGCTATAACCCAGGTCAAGGTTTACATAGACGATGTCAATGACAACTCTCCGCAGTTTCTCAACCTCCCTTTTTCCATGATGATATCTGAGGACTCAGAACCAGGCGACGTTTTGTATCAAGTGACTGCCATTGACACGGATCTGGGAGAAAATGGCTCCGTCATGTACTTACTGGAGGAGGACTACGACCTCTTCAGGATAGATCCTGCCGTTGGTGATGTATCCCTTCAAAGGCCTCTTGACTTTGAAGCCTTGAATAAGTATGTGTTGACAGTCCTGGCTACAGATGAGGGTGAGCCCAGTCACACCATCTCAGCCCAGCTCAGTATCCAAGTGAGGAATCGAACCAACCCAGTTTTCCAGACTCTCCTCTATCCGCTGAAAGTCCCCGAAAATGTCCCCCCATTCACCACTATCTTACACGTCCAGGCCAGAAATCCAGAGGGCTACCGGCTCATCTACAATCTTGAGGAGGAAAACGCATCAAAACACTTTCACATTGATTTCAAAACAGGTGTGTTGACCGTCACCAATCCTCTTGACTATGAGAGCCAGTCCATGCATGTGTTGACAGTTCGAGCTACTGACTCTGTGACTGGAGCTTTCTCTGAGGCGTCGGTTGAAATAGAAGTAGAGGATGTGAATGATAATGCTCCAGTTTTCTCAAAGCTGACTCACATTGTGGACATCAATGAGGGGCTTCCTGTGGGCACCTCGGTCATACAGCTGTCTGCTTCTGATAGGGACTCTGGCAGAAATAAAGATTTGATCTTCCAGATGGTGAAAACAGAGGGGAATGAGACTGATTTCTTTGAGATAGACCCTCAGAGTGGGTTGATTGTCACAACACAGGTGTTGGATCATGAAAACACAAAGTACTTCCATATGAAAATCAAAGCTACTGACAACGGCACAGTCCCTCTCAGTAGTGAGGCCTATGTCATTGTGAATGTCACCGATGTCAATGACAACCCACCAAACTTTGTCAAGACCCATTACCAAGCTACACTGGATGAAATGGCCAAGTGTGGCCACATAGTCATCAAAATCCAAGCCTCAGATCCTGACACCAGGGATCTGAATAACCTAAAGTACAAAATCCTCTCAGGGAATGAAGGTCGGTACTTCAACATCAATGAATCCTCAGGAATCATCTCCTTTTCTAATGTCTGTAAGAGGAATCTGGATCCCTACTACAATCTGACGGTGGCAGTGTCAGACGGAGTTTTTCAGAACACGGCACCGGTCAATATCGACATGATGAACAGCAACAGGCATAGTCCCTACTTCAAACAAAACATCTATGAAGCAGAGCTGGCTGAAAATGCAGAGGTGGGAACTCGCGTGATCCGATTGGCTGCCATAGACCCTGATGATGGGCCATATGGCAGTGTTGACTACACCATCATAAACAAACTTGCTGATGAGAAATTTGCCATCGACAACGATGGGCAGATTGTCACAAGGCAACCACTTGACAGGGAAAACCCTGCTCAGAGAGTCATAGCTATTAAAGTGATGGCTAAAGATGGCGGAGGAAAAGTGGCGTTTTGCACTGTCAAGATTATTCTCACAGATGAGAATGACAACGCACCTCAGTTCAAAGCATCAGAATACCAGGTTTCAATCCAGTCGACTGTAAATAAAGGATCCCCTGTCATTCAGATCATGGCTTATGATGCAGATGATGGGAAAAATGCCGATGTCACCTACACTGTGGATGAAGCAGAGGAGGTGACAGAAGACATTATAGAGATCAACCCTTTTACTGGACTGGTGAATGTCAAAGAGAGTCTCATTGGCATGGAAAACAAGATCTTCAACTTCAAAGTCAAGGCTCGTGACGGTGGCCTCCCGTTCTATAACTCCACAGTCCCCGTTCAGGTCAAAGTGGTTCCACCCGAGGTTCCTCTCCCAAAGTTCTCAGAGCCTCTCTACACCTTCTCAGCTGCTGAGGACATTCCCATGGGGACGGAGATAGGCTCTGTGAGGGCTGATTCCGACATGCCTCTCATATACAGCCTGGTGAATGGGAACACAGTCGAAAGCAATAGAGACAAAGTGTTCAGCTTGGACAAAGAAAGCGGAACTTTGTTGGTGCAGAAGACCATTGACCATGAAAAGACAAAGTGGTACCAGATAGATGTGATAGCTCAGGGGAACCACAATGGGACGGACATCGCATCCCTAGTGTCCGTTAGCATCCAGGTCCAGGATGTGAACGATAACCAGCCAGTTTTCGAGGCAAACCCATACAGGGCCTTCCTGACTGAGAACATGCCTGCTGGAACCACTGTTATTCAGGTGAGGGAAAGAAAGGTTTTTGGTGATTATTTGTTACTTCATAATCCTTCCTAACCCTTTATTTGGGGAGGGAAGGAGGGTGATAGTGTAAGCTGCAGACGTATGAGTTCAAACAAACAAGAAATGTTCAGGAAAACAGAATGTAGCCTGAAAATTGGTCTTTCATACATACTGATTGAAAAGCAGATTCTAAAATTGTCCTTCTATTATATACAGGCAACATGTATTTACAGCATTTTTAATCTGATGTGGATAGGAGGTGGCCAATAAAATCTGTTCTGATTTCTTTATACTAAAATGCTTCAGCTTTAAAAAGTAAAACAAAAAAAAAACTAATGCGACCACCAATTCCACATCTTGACTCCCAGGTGACCGCCAATGACCCGGACACCGACACCAATGGTCTTGTGACCTACAGCCTGGAGTCGATGCCTGATGACATCACGGATGACATCACCAACGCATTCTTCATCGACGGAGAGAGCGGCTGGATTACAACTCTACGAGAGACGGACTGTGAGGCGACCAGGGTTTACAGGTTCAACGTGATCGCCACTGACCACGGCGGCGATGTTAAGCTGTCGTCCTCTGTCCTGGTGGAGGTGACCATCACCGACGAGAACGACAACCCGCCGCGGTTCTCTGAGGATGTGTACCGCGGCTCAGTGGTGGAGAACAGTCGGCCTGGTGACGTCATCATCTCCATGACAACCACTGATGCTGATGTGTCACTGGAAAACCGACTAGTGACGTGTTACATCACAGGTGCGTGTGTATATGTGTGTATGTGAGTTAGTGTATTTATGAGTATGTGTGGGTGGCTGCTTGTGTGTGTGTGTGTGTGTGTGTGTGTGTGTGTGTGTGAGAGAGAGAGAGAATTATGAAAATGTTTGTGTGTGTGTGTATCTGTGTGCACATAAGTATTAATGTGTACCTGCGTGGTGTGTGTTTATGTATTTGTGTGTGCGTATTTGTGTGTCAGAGACTGTGAGTGGATGTGCATGTGCAAAGGTGTGTGTGTATGCATGTATATCCGTGGGTATTCTCCGTGGGATTTATCAACACGTTTATGAGGTGAAATGAAATCCCTCTTAATCGCCCTCAACTGAGTCATGCTATCTTGTATTCAGCCACAGATTAATCACAGAGGAGCAGGTTGACAGGTAGACTGGACGGGAATACCAACTTGATGCCCTGCGGCTAATAGCAACAACAAAGCCTTGACTTGATGCAAGTCCTCTATTTTCCCCTAGACAGCGAAACCCCGATCGTTCAGATGGAGCCAGGCTTGCTGTCACAACATTGTTTTTGTTACATGTAACAGAAGAATATTTGCATTGGTGTTATGTGGCCTGTGGTAGCCTTTGTAGAAGTCCCCCTTCATGTATTTCTGCAAATATCTTGGATTAGTATTGTACACAGTGGTAGCCATTGTAGTCCTTCGAACATCTATCCAGTATTGGTACTGCAGACAATTCCATCTTGAATGGTATACTTTAGAACCAAAATCATATATTGTAACAGAAAAGTAGAATTTATTGCTATTAGTGCAGCCCTGTACTTACAAGACCATTCCTGGTAACTTCTGACAATTGAAAAGTATCCAATGGATGGAGGGATGGAGCATTAGTTCAGTAAGCAAGCAAATAAAAGGGAAGACTTCTGCAATGGCTACATCTGTACATGTAATCTGTCAACCAAGTTGGCTGACTGTATGTGATGCAATCTGCTGTAACATACAAGCTGTTGGCCATGCTTACCAGTGTCGGCTAGTAAGCACGGACAGTGCAATCCAGACACAAGACATGTTGGGTTTTGAATAAGGGGTGCAATTCTCACCTACTATGCTATCACTGTCTATGAGTAGCTGTTGCTCTCTCCACCTGCAGGTATAACCACATGCATCAAGTCCAGGCCCCTTCTCTGGGTGTTGGGTGTCAAAAGGCATTCTGAGAAACACAGAAAATCACAAACTGAAGTATATATAGAAGTAGATGAGGCAGATTGAGGGAAAGTGGGTACACCAAAGTAATAAATTGCAACACTTTATCACAAAATAACTCCTGGAACACTGTGGACATCATAGATCATAGCTCATCATTGAGGATGGATTCCTCCTTTAAGAGAGAGAAGAAAAAACAAATACAAAAAGAGTAAAAAAAAAGGAAAGGAAATCAAGACAACAAACAGAATTACAAGTAAATTGGGCAACAGGAACCGAATGACATTGAGACTCAACACTGAAGACACAGTGCATTAAAAGTAAAGTGCATAAAATAACATGTGAGGGAAATAGAATAAATGAAATGGAATGAAAAGAAGCTGCTGCAGTTAGAAAGATGGAGCTACAGTTAATAGTTAATAATCAATAATTACTTAAGAATGAATCATTAATAGTTATCTAGTAACTCAGTTCCTCCCCAACCCTGCAGACGGGGACCCGCTGGGCCAGTTTGCCATCATCCAGGAGGATGAGGGGGAGTGGGGTTTGATCCTGAAGGAACCTCTGGACCGAGAGACCAGAGACAAATACACCCTGAAGGTAACGGCCACCGACGGACGCTTCCAGGCTCCGGCCACCGTGGACGTCCATGTGCTGGACATCAATGACAACAGTCCACTGTGTGAACAGGTGAGTGCTGGTGTGTTTTACTGTAGCCTGTGCCCTGGGTTTGGATTTTCAGGTTATGCTTATGGTAATAATACATGTTGCCACCTGGTAGCTGCCCAGTACAACCAGTCTTCTACTGGTGGCCACTGGGCACCGTTAGGGGTAGGAGAACCTTCTCAAGTATCTTCCTCAAGGGCACCTTGAGGCCTCGAGCCACCGGGGATGTGATCAGTCAACTCTCCTGTCACAAGCCTACTGGCAGGGACTGTGCTGTAGGGTTAGACTGATATATTGGGCCGATATTAGGTTTTTATTAAATATCGGCTATTGGCCAGTCGGTGCCGTCCACCTCTGATATGATGGAGGTTCCTCCCTGACCACATTAACAGTCTGCAATGAAATTAGATTTTCTTTACACATTTTACTTATTCATTTAACTGATCAATAATCTATTTTGTAAACTAATTCTTCATAAAGGCAGTAATGTAGTCCAGATTTTTTCCTACCACTGGATAAGAATTTATTAATTTGTGTTAGCCAGGGTTGCTTCAGAGGAGGATAAGATGAAGAAGAATAAAATCTACACATCAACACTTTTTTGAAGCTCCTCTGATGAATCCTTTGGACATTATTAAAGCTTTAAAGCCATTTTCAAAGTTTCACAGTATCAGCAGTTTGTCTCTTTAGCATTTGTAGGGCAGAAGTGTTCACTTATTAGCTGCCTGTTGATTTATTATAGATGCTGGTCGATATGTTGCGTTGTTCCTTTCATTTTTACAGCACTTTGTAGCTTTGCTGAGAAAAGTACGATGCAAATGAAGTTCTGATTATTTCTTCTTCTGATGTTCCAGCTGGTATACACCGAGGTGGTGATGGAGAATTCGCCCTCCAGCATGTTTGTTTTCAAGGTTTCGGCGTCAGATCCAGACGTGGGGGCTAATGGCCAGATCTCCTACACCCTCCATGGCCCCGACGCCGACAAGTTCCATCTCGACCCCAGGACAGGTATGGCACCGTCTGTTTGGGGTCAAAACATAACTGTGCCCCTCTAAGTGAGCTCAGCTGTTTGTTTGAGTTGGCGATAGCATCGGCAGGACAAAAAATACTTTTACCTGCAGCTGCCAAGAAAGGCTCTCTGCTGACAAGTGGCAGAGCATTTCTATTGTGATTTTTGCCATTTTGGGGGGCACATCACTGACATCCATCAAGCTACACCGTCATCCGCCTTTCCTCATCATTGTCAGTTAATCGCCTTTCAGATATCATGCATTATTCTCTCATATCGTATTGCGACATTATATAAATGTCTGGATTTTCAGGAGAATAGCTCCAGAGAGGCGTCTTATTAATAGAAGCCTGTCACAATATATTTGGAGTGGTTGTAAGAGAAAGCCCACCAAGTTGGAAGACTGACAAAGCGAAAGATTGTCATTTTTTCGCCGCTACCTCTGTCAAAACAAAGAAAATGCCTAATTTCTGTCAGGTAAGGTTTTAAAATTTTACCAGAAAAGGGGGAAAAGATCAGGAAGGAGGAGGTTCTAATGTTCATGGACAGATTATGAGACAATGGGGCCCCAGGTCCTCTCAGTAGGCATGAGAGAAAGTGACTTGAGGCGTTTTTGCGTCATCTTGGTCCTCAGTTCATAATGATTCATAATCCAGAATTATTCTGAGCAGTCTTGTTTTGCTTTTATCATATTCAAGCTTTATAAATGATCAGAGCTGAATTAGTTCATCGCCTAAACCTCCATCTAGGTCATCTAGGCTCTGGCTAACTCTGGCCCCCCCTGGGCCTGTGCCCGGTAGGCCCACACGGTAATCCATCCATGCTAACGTTACAGTCTCTCCTTTTGTTGTTACCCTTCCAACATGGCGGCGTGCTGACCACTCTCCAAACAAGCCTCAGTTCAGTCCTCCCCTCTTCCCAGGTGAGCTTTTCACCCTGGCTGTGTTGGACCGGGAGAAGGTGATCGAGTACAACCTGGTGGCCAAGGCGACGGACGGCGGTGGGCGCTCCTGTCAGGCGGACATCTTGCTGATGATCCAGGACATGAACGACAACCCGCCTCAGTTCTCCTCCAGTCACTACGAGGTCACCGTGTTCGACAACACCACCGTCCGCACGCCTGTCGCTGTCATCTACGCCAAGGACCCAGACACTGGTAGGCTGCTGCATGTGGGAAAGACCTACCTGACATTCAGGACAGGAAGAAAAGCTTTCATAACCTGGTAGAAGTTGATCACTGTTGAGATATAGAGATCAGTGAGAGACGTAAAACAGACATTTATTTAGATGAAAACTTCACAGATTATTACTTCAAACCAATATGATTCAAACCCAGCTTTGACCAGACCTCTTTTCTGTCTGCACTTCCTGAGAATCGTAGCAGTTTAGGACTAGAGGGATATCAGATAGTTTCTTTCAGCTCAGAACATGTTGTGACGCCTCTACAGCCATGTCAACACTGATATGTGTGTGTCTGTGTGTGTGCCCGTGGTATCAGTGATCTTTACATGACAGACTAATGGAGAGGCTTTTGTGTGTGTGTGTGTGAGAGTGTGTGTGTGTGTGTGGTATCACTGTTCCCAAACATAATAAAAGACTAATGGCCAGGCCTGTCCTAGCAGAGTTTTGTTCTCTCGAACGCCCACCTGATTCCTTTCTGCTGTGTCATTCCAGATGTGTCAGCAGTTTTTTGATTTTCGGGATTTTATTCCTCCTATAAATTTAAAAGTAGTTGACATAGTGCTCTGCCCCCGGAGGGATTTGAACCCCTAACCCCGGCAGTGTTGATGCCTTGCTCTACCCATTAAGTTAGAGATACTTTTTAGTTTTCTAGCTTTCAGTTATTCATGATCATAAGCAACATTCTGCTTTAGATTCTGTCATCCAATCCAGTTTTGCTGTTTTTCTTTTGATTTTTTTAGCCTCTTGCACAAATTAGTTATTCTTTCTGTATTTTCCACCATTGAATTT
>OOFE01023903.1:2858-17218 GCA_900323365.1 Monocentris japonica | reverse complement strand
CTTATTTTATGCTTTGAAAATTCATACAGCTGTGTTTATGATTCTAGAGATCAGACTTGGTGTCAAGACTAAAAAGGAAACAAATATCTGTAACTTCATTTGTTTACTTGTCTCAAAAATATTCAGGATAATACGTGAAGAGTTTCATTCACACATTAGAATTCCACCATTTCAAATGTAATTACGATTTAAGTCCTTGTAACAAAATAACACTTTTAAATCTGGATCCTAGATTTTTGAATGAGTAACTGAAAGCAGTGATTTTAAAAAATAGTAGCATCTTAGAAATGAATTGATAAGTGAAATGTGATTTTTCTTCTGAAACTACTCTTGTTTTGCGCTGCTTGGGTAGATCAAGTCAAGTCAAGAACTTTATTTGTCACATACGCATACAGGATGTGCAGTGAAATGAAAAAGTGGCAATGCTCGCGGGATTGTGCAAAAAAAACACCAGTTGCAAAAAAACAATATTTACAGCAAAAAACGAAGCACACTATTTACAATAGGTATCAAAATATAAAATATAAAATATAAATCTTGTGTAGTTGTAAGTGTATGTCTATGTGTGTGTGTGTGTGGCTACATTATGTATACAGCTGGTCAGTACTCATTCTAGGCATCCTATTATTTCTTTGCTTTTCGCTTTCCTGCTCTTATCTCCTTGTTGTGGTGGAAAATAACATTAATAATACATATCTGGCCCCAATGCTCATTTGGGAGACTGTATTTTATTTATGAGGGTTCTTCAATGGAGCCTTTTTAAACAGACAGGGCATGAGGCTCAGGGGACAGAGAAGCACTGTTACTAGAGGTTACTTTTTGTGGCTTTGTCAGACAGGAGACTCATGCACACTCATGCGAACACGCATCTACCCCCCCTCAGACACACACACACACACACACACACACACACACGGTGCGGTGCCATGCGGTGCGGTGTAATTTAAATTAAAAATAATGTTACTGTTGGGACAGCCCCAAACTTATTCGCTTTAATAAACTGTGCACCATGAGAGTTATTTACAATTTCAATTCAGGCTGTGCTGTTAACTAGACCCAGGATCAATTAATCACAGGGCAGGAGTCCTGGCATAGTGAAGGGTCTGTGGCGCAAGACTGGCAACACGCAGCAGGTGACTCCTTCAACACATGGGTGTGTTGCCTCTACACTGTGATTTATGATCTATGTGTGTGTGTTTGTGTGTGTGTGCTCACATGTTGTTTGAGATTACAGAACATTGGCAGACTGTTCTTCCAAGTTTATCATTAGACACTCTTCTAAGGAATGCTAGTACTCAAAGAGTGAGAGGACACTCTTGGAGTGATATGGACTTACAATAGAATATATGTCCTTCATGTCCATGCACTTGTTCCACTACTGACTGGAACAAACACTGCTGGTCCTCATCCAGTCCTCTGGGTTGTTTGGACCACCACCAGGCCAAGCTCAACCAAAACCTCTGATAGCATGGCAATGCTTAAAGCTGACAGCAGCAGTCTCAAAATAGTTAACGTGTGTTGTAATGACCATGATGTACATTATCAAAGATATGGCTGAAAATGTGCTGTGTCTGTTAAAAAGTAGCATGCCTGCGTGCATATGTACGTACACACATGGGTGCAAATGTCCAGCCTGGGAGATTTACTGTGATGTGTATTTGTGAGTGTATATGTGTGTGCAGCTGCACACAGCAGCAACCCTTCACCTGTGAGGTGATATGAGGTGAATTAATCTTATATTATTTCCCAAGAGCCCTTGAGTCAAATCAATGACAATGAATGTTATACTCTGTTCAGTGCTGCTACACAGAATGTTTGCATACTTGTATTGCTGTGTCTGTTTTGTAAGAGCGCTTAGCACTCCTTCCCTGTTCCTGAGTAATAAAACCAGAACAAAGATTAAAAATCCTGGTTTCACCATTTGACAGGGTTGTTTTTCTGGACACCAAGCCCATCCACTGGACATCACAATGAATACATTTATTTCTGCAGCAGCCTATTTTATGTCCAGGTGGGGAAAAGAAACTATTTCCCCTGTGTCATATGCTCCAGAAGGAATATGCCCCCTACGATCTAGAAACATTTAACATGTATGGACCTTATTGGTGACCAGTAATATTGGCAGGTCTCTGGCACCTGTAATCGACACAAATAATAAAGTCACATTTTCACAATAGAGATGAGTAAGCTAGTTCGTTAGAACAGAGATCTATTATAAACATCTAGTGAAGAGGAACTATATTATGACGCAAAATGCTGTAATAATAATACTGCTGTGTCATTTGCTTTTTTGGTTTGAGAATAAAATTTGTTGCAACACTGAGAGTGTCTCGAAATGCCAGTAGGCGGGGAGTGTTTGTTCTAAAACAGTATGTGACAGGAAGTGAGTTTTGAAAGCCAGAAATATCTGCACCTGGTGAAGTAAAACATATCATCTCAACGCAGATATATTATGGTCTTTCTTTGCTATGGGGTGGTAAAATCTTACTTATTGCACCTTTACAAACTTCATCATCTTTGTTTCTGAATGGCCTGACAGGGTTCAATTGGTAACTAACTTTTTTTTATTGCTGCAAACTGGGAATGTGTGTCTTTGATGACTTTCTTCCATTGTAGTGGCATTTATTTTAGAGTGATCAAAAGAGACCAACAGTGAATATTGTCTTCATGGAGTTAAAAGGGAAACTAACTGGGGTGTCCTGGTGGCTCAGTGGTCTAAGGCATGCACCACATAATCATGATGCCCTGGGTTCAAACCTGGCCCAGGACCCATGTCATCCCTCCCCTCTCACCCAATCCCCCCCACCGACCGTCTAATAATGCCAAAAAATAATCTTAAAAAAAAGGTGAGTAATTAAGGTTTTTGTCACCAGATAGTGAGGTGGACAGACTGGGACAGAGAACAACAGGCAGGCAGGCAGGCCGACATAAGTGAAAGAAAGCTAGTGGGAAAAAGACCAAAGGAGAAAAGGAGGAGAAGGATGTAGATGAGTGGCAAACAGATAACAGAGCTTAGAGGTTTGGCCCGTGGTCTTGTTATGAATTCCTCCTCCCACATTTCCACTCCTGTCTTTGTCTCATAACAACACTGAACTAGCATGCATCTCTCTGTCTGCCTCACACTCCATAACATATTTGCTTTACTGGAAAATTTCAAACACAGCACAACCCATGTCCAATAAGACAAACAGAAAGAAAAGAGAATAACACTGGTGTAAGGTATAAGGGGCACCTGAGGTAAATTTCCTGTTTTGACTGAATGTTTTGCTTCATATGGCACGTGGCTACTATGTGTATTGACCCCCAGCGAAACACAAACATAGTCATCAGTGTTGTCTCTGTAACTCTAACCAGGTTGTATTCAATTAATTTATTTCAGGCTTTTTACAGATGTGATGCAAGAAGGGACAAATCCAAATGAAAACTCTTTCACTTTTTGCAGATTAGAGTTGCTGTCCAGACCTGGCAATGGAAGACCAGCCTGTGTCCCACGGCAGTCCCCAGCACAGTGGAGGCCAGGCCCACACCCAGGGCCAGAGCCAGGGAAGGTCGAACGTCATCAGGTGTGGGTGGCTGAAGAAGCAAGGGGGCTTTGTCAAGACTTGGCACACTCGCTGGTTTGTACTGCGGGGGGACCAGCTCCACTATTACAAAGACGAGGAGGAGACCAAAGCCCTGGTGAGTCAGTGTTTCCTACCACAGCCACTCTCTGTGCCCTGGGGTTACATATTGTTTCCTAGCATGAGTTCAAAGGACAAAGGGATATATAGAAGTAATAGCTTTGATGGGGAATGGGTAGTAAATAGTAAGTAAGACAGAGCTAGAAGGCATTGTAACTCAAATCACTTTCCATATACACAGGACATAAAAATTGCCATTTTGTTCTTCTGCGCTGCATCTGTTGAGTAGTTTGGTAGGGAAAACACATGCTAGGGGTGCCAATGTACTGTACTGTACATACAAATGTATAACCAGTGAGAATACTACAACATGCTGAGGTAGATGAGATCTACCTGTAACAACACGAGTACATCCCCTCCATTTAATGTGTTGTTGCTTTGCAGTTGTGCATTAGACACAATTTTAGGTTTAGTGCACTGTGAAAAAGCCCAAGTATAGCACCACCACTGTCACTTTGAAATGACTTCTTGCTTGTTTTATTTTTATAGATTGAGAAGATCTTTTCACTGTAATATCTTCATACAAGGAATGTATGTGTGCATACCTATAACTGATACATTAAAAGGATAATAACAATGTAATCAGCCCAGATTACGGCTATCAATCTTGCTTGCAGGAGAAATGTCTCTTTTAACAATGTTTCTCATTATGTCTTTAGTTCACACCCACATTTGAAAATTGATGAAGGGAAATGTGTCTCAAAGTTAACTGTTTAGTGCCTCACAGTTCAAAACAAACAATCCTCTGTTAAAAAGCCCAGACTCCATAGCGGTTATTGGAAAGTGTTAATTGTATCCTCTAAAAGGCCATTTATCAAAGGCCATCCTTCTTATGGCTAGGAAACCTCCTACCCCTCTTGTTATCCTGCTGTCATCACTCACTTCCATGAATGTACAGTAGATTTGCATTTCCACCCAAGAGGCCTGAAATTTGAATTAAATTTAGGAGACAAATGGTCCCTGTTTGAAGCTCCTGCTTCGGTGTCAATTCTATTATTGTGTGTGATATACAAACTAGGTTCTGCTGCTTTTACCAACAAATGAGCAAATGTGAGAAGGTTATGTGTTTGTGCACTGAACTAATGAATGCCCAGGGGCCATAGAGCAGATGCATCTCGCAGCCAAATAAGCTAACAAGACCTGACTCTGATTCAAATACGTTGGGTTGTTTTGACTATGTTTGAATGCACAAGTCTGACAGAGTAAACTGTTGTGCGCTTGCTTACACTGAAGCCAACACAGAGAACTTGTCTAATGCAGAGCAGACAATGAGTAATGCAGACAATAAGGCTGTTTCTAAAGTTACTGTAACCAGGCAGCTGTCTCACTGGGCATGTGTAGACAGAATGAAGAAGCAGCTAGCCAGATCTTGGATCCCTATTGCTAAACAAAACCCCAGAAATGTGGAGATCTGGAAGAAAAAGGATAAATAAGAAAGTAATTCCACCAAGTCAGTTCAATGATAAGGCACTGCAAGACACTGCAAATTGTATATTTGATAGAGTTGGATTGAAAAGTGGATGAAAACAAATTATCATCTGTTGTCATTACTTAATACTGTACATCGCTTTTAGGACAGCTAGGATTCAATAACATGGAGTCAAGGACGACAGACATCCAGCACACTAAATCGGTGTGGCTCAGTTTACTTGGATAACACACGCTTGGCTGACTGAGGGCTATTTTAATCATTTGAATGGCTGAGCAGAATCCTAGTGAGTGTTTCAGAACAAGTTCAGTTTCATACAAACTGATAAATAGGTGGTTGGGGATATGGGATATGGGGAGGGAGTCTTATGTGAGGTTGAGACAGACATTCTGTGAAGCTGTGACATAGGGTGTCTACTGTTCTCATTATTGACTTGTGAAATTGACAAGTGATGTGCCATACCTTGCAGTGCTACAAAGAACTTTTTAATTGGAAGAGCATCATAAAAATATACATGAGGGAAGTTATAAAAACAATATTCATACAGCTATAGTAGTCGTCAGAGCCACATAATATATCTCTCATTGAGCCCATTGGCTCCAGTGTTAATACTACTAATAATAATAATATTACTACTACTAATAATAAAATAATAATTAAATGTAATGTTGGTATTCTTTCAGAAGATATCATTGCAACAGAAATTTTGTCAAATTACCTTTTATCAGGGCAACTTTTCAACTTTATTTTCCACCTCCTTAGCATCAACTTCAAAAGTAGATTTGACAGTATTTGCCCTTTTGCTTCATAATAGCTTGGTTTGATCTTAGGGTTTTTGATGTTTTATAAATGCAGTAATTCTCTGTATGCCAGCGAGACAGAGACAACTGATGGAAATCTAGTGGCTACCATGGATAATACCTCCCACTGAGGAATTGCTTTGCAAAAGAAAGTACCTTTGTATTACAATAAGAATAAATTGTGGTTCAGATTGCAACTGCATTACACTATACTATAGTTGGAATTATCAAATATGAGTTTGTATTTCTAATTAACACTTTGCAATTACACAGTCAGTATAACTACTGCAGACTAAGGAAATTGTAACTGAGCTTCAGGGAGGGCTTTTTGCATGTGGATAAGTCACTCATTTAATCCCAGAAGCCCTGTTCTGTTTGTCTGCACAGAAAATACATAGTTGACCACAACCTATTCCCATTCCACACAAACAGCCTTTGTTTCCAGGGAGAACTGCACACTTGACGTTTCCTCAAATACAATCTTAATTCTGCTCATCCACCCACGGTTCGTTGTCTGGCTGATTTCCCAGCCAGCTCAGCTGAGCCAAACCTGGACCACCTCTGCACAGAAGGCTTTGAAGGTCAAAGCTCCAGACCTGAAGGTGGGCCATGGGTAGACACAGGAAGAGGAGTTATTCTTCACTGCTATTCCTGGGTAGCTATAGCTGTTAAGGATTATCTGTAAAATGTAAAAATACAAGACTGTAAAACTATAAGACTGTGGTCTTGTATTACGAGCATCAACTTCTGCTTGCTCCAGTCCTCTAAGGTGTGAATGTACTGAGGGAATGATGCAAGTGCTGGATAGCAGTTTGTAATAACTCAAAATGACAGTAAACAATTTGTTACCCCTTGCCATGTTTTTTTGCTCTCTATGTTTATCCACCCAGAAATGTTATTCATTAATGGCCCTACAACTTCCAACTACCTGAGGAACACTCTGTTATGCTTTGCCATTTTCCATCCTTTGGCCTAGTTCTGAAAAGAAGCCAACATAAATTTCAGATAATTATTCCTTAAACTGCTGCTTTTTTGTCTACAATGGAAAACTTGAATAAAACTAGGCCAGGCACAGAGCAGTGTGTTCAAAGTCCTTAAATCTCTATGACCTGCAAAGCAGAATAGCATGGAACAGCACAAAAACAGTACCCGAACAACACAGTACCCAACAGAATACAAGACAACTAGTATAGGGTTTCCAACTTAAGAAAGAACATAAGTCGGGCAGACTGGAGAGAGCGTAGACTGAAGTTGTTCCTTAGCACTGGCTCCAAATTTTTGTAGACTCTAGCACTGATATTCAAGATCAGGATTTGAAATGGGTGAGCTTATCTCAGAGCATGTTAGGCAACTTTAGCCCACCGAGTAAGGCTCTGCTACCCTGATAGTACATTACATTACATTACATTGCATTACAGGCGTTTAGCAGACGCTTTTATCCAAAGTGACTTACAATAAGTGCATTCAACATAGGTAGGCAAAAGAACTACTAGTCACCAGAAATTGTAAGTGCATTTCCTTCCTAAACAAGCATCTAAGAGCAGAACCAGTGCTAAGGTAGAAGTGCAATAAGTTAGCTACCTACTTTTTATTTTAACAAATGATACAAATAAGTGAAGCAAATAAGCAAGTGCTAAGAGGGGTCAGGGTAGTGTTTCTTGAAGAGGTGGGTTTTCAGCCTGCGGCGAAAGATTCGCAGCAACAGAGCTGTGACGTAATATCCCAGAATTCATCATCACCGGTCTATTTTCACAGAGACAAAGAGAGAGAGGGAGAGAGAAACACACACAGACAGATAGACAGAAAGAGGTAGAGAGAGAGAAAGAAAAACTGCATGCGTGTGTGTGCAGTGCAGTTATAGCTCTCTGTCCTGAGGGGGGAACCAGGCGATGTGATGATGTGGAGCCATATTTAGAGGGGCTATTAATTACTTCTCTCATGTGAGGCGATGTC
This sequence comes from Monocentris japonica, assembly GCA_900323365.1. Lineage (NCBI taxonomy): Eukaryota > Metazoa > Chordata > Actinopteri > Trachichthyiformes > Monocentridae > Monocentris > Monocentris japonica. The sequence goes on along the minus strand of OOFE01023903.1, from coordinate 9,356 downwards.
CCCATTTGTTACCTGCCCTGCTAGCTTTATCGCTGTCTCCGCCACAGGAGGAGGAACGTCTGCCCTTCTCTGTTGCCTATAGAAACATAACTCACATAATTAAACACACCTGGAATTAAAACACACAGGTAATGAGGAGTGATTTTCATACCTCCCAGACACAACCATTTGTACACAAACACACACGCACACACAGATCAGGCGCATTCACATATGCACAGAAACACACACACATACGTTAAACATACAAATGCAACACAAATAGACAAACACACACCACATAATACACCGAAATGCTTTGCGAACACACAACATACACTTAAATACATATCACATAATGCTACCACTACCACAAGATGAGTTGGCGAGATTATCAGTGACAGTGTGTTGTTATTGTGGTTATAATGGATCGTGTCTGTGTCCCATGCAGTCAGGCCAAGCCCCTCTGAGCCATGGGTGGAATGTCAAGAATGGGCGTTGGATGGGGGTGAAGGGTCACTGAAGCGTGCGTGGGGTGCGGCACGTGGGGGCTTGGCATCAACATACCGTCTGCCTGCCCTTACTTGCTCAGCCCATTTTGAAGATACACACACACACGCGCACACACACACACATTCAAACGTCATCTGGCTGAGCCATAAACAAAGACTATACTTATTCGGAGGATGAAATGGTATGATGATAATAATCCAAACCACTTACCATCTTATCTGTATGGCAGTGAAGCAAGCATAGTATGATGAATAAATGAAAGAATTGTGAGTGAATACATTGAGCTGATTTATTTGTATTATAATACATTATGAAAAGGAAGACAAATGAAATTAGGATATCACTATTCCAGCCACAACAAGGCTCACAAGTTGGTTAACAGTCATGGAGACAGGGGGCTAGTGTCTGAACTAAAAATGAGCTCAAGAAAAGTAGTTGGCTTTATTGAGGAATTGCATGAAATCAATTAACAATACACTGAAAATCCTTTGTTTTCCCACATTGAACCGATCTGCCCTTGACATTTAACAGGACAGAAGAAAAATGCCGTTGCAGTTTTTTATTACTCATGCTGCTGTTTTGGTAATAGATTTTAACAGCGGAACCATTTGTGTGACCTTTACTGTTACAGTAATTGTTTCAAAATAGACTTAATAGTCCATAGTTTAAGATAAATTGAAGTCTCTGACATACTTTGATAAACATACTTACCAAAAGCCCATTTCTGCATCCTCTCCTACTCTTGATGTTAACATGTTGGTTATTTCCTGTTATGTCCATGTTGGCATAGAGGTTCTCCCTTAAGCAGACTAGATACATCAGAGCAGGAAAACATTAATCATTGATGAAGACAGATTGGGCTGTCAATGTTCTTATTAAGCAGACTGATTAAACAGACTAAGAAATGATTCCTTGGACTCCTTCAAGGGGACTGTCTGCACTGATCGATGGAAATGCACTGCAAATCAACTCTCACTGGACTTGCAATGGACAGAGTTCTGTTTTCTGAGCACTATCACTATTTCCGCTACTTGAGGTGGTAAGAGGATACCGTGAACCAGAGAGCTGTACAGGAGCTGTGTGTAGTGCTGAGTCACGCCAATTGCTGGTCTATGCACAGCAGGAGTCCAAGCTGGGCCAGTGACCTTGTCTCACTGAATGGGTAATACTTTACTTTCCTGTGGCGTTGTTCCAGTGTGTTAACCTCTATATTAACCCTTGGAATTATATTGTAAGTATACAATAATACTGGGTTAGTATTAAATGACAACCCTCCAGTACATAATTTACAAGGGTATAACAGCAGAACGCAAGAACAAAGTGTACAAACGTAGCATACTAAAACAAATCGTTCCAACACCTAGCAGCCAGGCTATCCTGCTGTTGTCTTTACTGAAATTGTGCTTTGTCTGCATGCATTGAGTAATAACCAAAGGTTACAATAAATGAGGTTTTTTTTCTACATGCCAGTAGAAAATAAATGGAACCAGGTGTTTCCATATCATTTTGTCTCCTGAGTTATGAGTATCTAAGTATGTTCAAAGTTTTGGGCAGTAGCCAACTGGTTGCGTAAAAATGTTCATGACTACATCGACAGATCTCTTTCTTTGAAAACTGACTCCTGAGTTTCAGTGATGAAAGCTTGCGTTCTGCATCCCAGATGTCTAGTCTATACATTTCTTTTGTTGTCTGGTGTTTTATTAGTGTCATTCTCAGTTTTTTGGGAGTTTGCCCCAAAGAGATTGACAAATAAATCAGAGCCATGCTTGAGGATTGGTGTAAACTCTGTATCATGCCTTGGCAGGGTATTTCCAGACATCAGGCTCAGAGAGAGCTCATTAAGCGGCCAGAAGGCAAGGGCTTGAGTCATCACCAAGGGTACATCAAGATTGCGAGTGTACGTGCAGAAGGACATATCTATATGCACACAAGTGTAGGCTGGATTTATACATTCACACACACACACATGCATACACATATGCACTGACGCACACACACACACACACACACACACACATAAAACACAGGGTCTCTCAAACACTCAGTTACTGTACACAACACAACCACACACATACACTAACATACAGTAGACATAGGTCCAAAGATGGTTCTGGTGAAACTATAGCAAATGCATAGAGCACATGTGACCTGGCTGTCCTGCATTACACTGCCAGGTGTTATAGATTTAGTCTGATGCAGCATAACTACATCACACCATGTACTACACCATGCACTACAAAAGAACTGGCCAGTGATCATCAGAAGAACTGTACTATAGTTTGATATTATGGGGAACTGAAAAGCTCAAGTTTTTATTCACACCACAAATTGAACCTATAAAGGCTGACAAAGCTATATACAATGTGCCAAAGTTGTCTGATACCTTATTGCAGATAGATTATCTGTCTATTGAACAATGTTTTCTGGGGAAGTGGGCTAGAATAGGCGGGGATCACACATCATCCATTGTCCGGACTGATAGATAGAACAAGTACTGTTGTACTATAGCAATGTTTTCAGAGGAATATGTGATTGAAGCTGAATTGTGTATGACTGGTAGTGCTAATAGTATGGTGTATTGGTGGCACTGAATGATGGTGCAATATTCAGGTCAAAGAGGTTATGCACTCTATTCACGAGCAACTTGTGTATTCATCAGTGTGCTGCCTGCATTCCCTTGAAGTAAGCTCTCATGCACCATTCATTTGTTCTTCTTTGTTTAGTATGGGGCAATTCTCTGTGTCAATCTATCAGATATGATTGCTAATCTGCACTGAACAGCCTCAGTAATGCATTCTTCTTCTCAAGGTAGTTTGTGATAATAACTACAATAATAACCTGCTTAGGCTCTACATCAACAACTCAATCCCTCCCAACTCCCAGCGAAGGAGGAGAGGATGAAATGCAGCTTGGGTAGACATGGAGAGACGAGAAAGGAAATGAAGTGTAATTAGCTATCTTGACAGATACGAGTCTACTGCATCATGCCCTGGTTGTGACTCTCACTATTCTGTTATAGTCTATTATTCTCTTTCTCATAACTCACAACCCTTTCTCTTCAGTTCTTATGCTTCTTTTCTATCTCAGTTTTTATTTCCCTCCCCACATCTCTTATTGGTGGTCCATATTACTATAACTCAATTTTCATGAAGGATAAATATTTCAGAGACTGCAGAAATCCAGACTAACTGATAATGTTACATAAGTTCACTGTGTTGTAGTGAGACAGTCCGGAAAGTGACCTTTGAAAGACAGAAATGTCAGCACCTGGACAGTTACGCTTGTTATGATGAGCTGTGGTCTGAATTCTCTGTGGACTGATTTTAAATTTGTTATCATTAAGGTATTTGGGGAAATGTCATAGTATCACTCAATATTTTATATTTTTAGAATTATTTTCCTGAATACAGGGAGTTGATCACACATGTAGGATGCTGCCTAACCACAGACCAAGAATAGTTGATGTTCAGGAATAAGCCATCTCCCTGTTAGTGATTGGTTATTTGTATACTTTGTGAGGTTGGACAAATTTTCATGCAGTTATGCTCTAGTTTTTTGAAGGCAATTATATAGCTGTGATTTTCAGCTAAACTAGCCATAAGCCAATTTCACAGGCAACGTGCCAAGATGGTAAATTTTTTAGTGCATGAGCATGAGCAGTATTTTCCATGAATACCTCTCATCGTGTCGGCCTGACTGAACAGATGAAGCCAGAAGTTCAGAAATTGATGACAACCTTGAAGTATGACCAGCAGTATACATACCACTGTAGAAAGAAGCCCTTAGCCCCTTCACAAGGTTATAAAAAGCATTTAATCATGTGTCCATGGAGAGAGAGAGTTTGATCAGTGGCACATAGGGATCACATTCAACATCAAAGCTACCTGGGTTCTCCAGGGAGAGAGCCTGTTCTGTACTGCACAGGAGAAACTTGACACTAATCCATTATACAGTATATCTTGTACAGTATATGTTGGAGTGGGTGTATTTGCACAACTAACTTGAATAACATACTTGCCCGTACAATTGAGAAGACATATAAAACCCAGAGGTGGAGGACTTAGGAAGGAAATCACATGAATTAGGCCAGATATAGGTAATGGAAACTACAAGTTAATAACATTCTTGAACCTTTGCATTCTGGATCTTTGTACAGCTCTTAAGGTATTAAATCTTTTTCCATATGCCAAAATGACTGTGCTTCTGCAATCTCTGTCTCCCTACTTTTATAAGATTGCACGGAAATTGGTTTGGCCTCTTCTGTACTGACAAAATTGGATGGTTTCCAAAAGAAAAACAGACATCTGGAAAATGCCAGTGTTTCTCTAAAGGTTAGCTTTATTTATCTTAAGAAGCTCTGATACGGTTCTGTGCTGTTCTTGGTAACTTGGAGAAAAGCAGTTCTGGTTTAGAAGATATGTAACTTGAGTACTGATGATAACACTTATTGGAATGGTAGTGGAGTAGTGGACACTCGCGAGATCAGAGCAGAACAACCTTTACCAGCGCCTTTAGCGCACTTTAACAAACAGGTCTTATAGGTAACACCTCAAGCAAGCATAGACAGACAGACACACACACACACACACACACACACACACCCTTAGGTATGATAATGATGCACGTTGACTTCACATCGTTAGGTCTCCCATCGTGTTTGACTTCCCGTGTCTGAGTCACAGAGAGGCCACTGAAGCAATAATGACTGGATGAAAGGACTGCTGATCAACCGGCCAAGGTTAATGACCTCTTAAATGGGCCCTGTTACACCAATGACTTCTGGTTAATTTACACCAGTATGAGCAGAGGCCATTCACATTCATCCGTTTGCAATCTGAAATCAGTTACTATTCCACCGTGGATTTCTCTGTATTTTATTTCCTTGTCCTATTTTTATACACATGGATCACTATTTAATACACTCAGGCTATCTCTTAGCTTGAACCTTAGCTTGGCTTCCAATTTTTTCACAGGCCTTGAGAAAGCATATTTTTTTCATGCTAGCGAGACCATCTTCGAAGGAAATGTCAGTGTCATAATGATGCCTTTCTATTCTTAAACCCCATCTATCTCTCTGTGGTTAACTCAGCCACTAGAACAACAGGCAGACATATGCAGTAGATAGAAATCATCTTGCATCTACTATCCATCCACAAGCTATTCCACAGTGTCTATTGAGAAAACCTGTCCGGCCATGATGGCTAATGAGGACAGCAGCTGAGGCTTCAGGGGGCAGTGAGGTGCACTGTCACAGATATCTGATCCTCTTGAAAGGCCTCAGCAACAGCCTCAGAAACAGCGCCCTGACAACGAGGCTGGGCAGCCTTGGAAAAGACTGAGCTCCCCTCACTGGCTTTTCTCAGTTTTCTTTGTGTATGTTTGTATCTTTTTTTATTGAAAATAATACCTGGGTTTGTGTCATTACACTGTTCCCAAAAAATGACATCACCCTAGTGAACAACAATGTAAAAATATAGAAAACACCCCAGAATAACTTTTTTCACCCCATTGGGCTGGACCAGGCCACCCTATTCTGGGCTGGGTTTGTCTGTAGAAAACAACAGGCCCGCAGAGAGGATGTCATTATGGAAAGTGTGGCTGTGGCTAAGAGGTGGAGGACAGGAACATCAGTGGTGTTGTGGTTTTACAGCATGGAAGAACTATTCTGGCTCTGCTTTTGAGAAAATACACAAACTAGTACACATAATCAGACCTACATGAAGTCAGACGCACGTACGCACACACACACACACACACACACATACACAGGCGTGTTTACAACACAGCAGACTTAGTTTGTGTGGGGCACTATTCAATCTCACTAGAAGCCCCCCCCTCTTATGCGTGCACACACACATGCTGACACACACACACACACACACACACACTGCTTTTAGTCCTAAGATCTTCATGCTAGGCAGATTCTGTTGTTGATGACCACATCAAACAAGCTCTTTTCCTCCCTTGCTCCTCCATTTTGCAGCATGTCTGTTCCATCTTTTCAAG
>OOFE01023902.1:0-10024 GCA_900323365.1 Monocentris japonica | reverse complement strand
GTTTTTCAGGTTTGGGCTTGGCCCCTTAGTTCCAGTGAAGGGTAATCTTAATGCTACAGGATACAAAGACATTTTAACCAATTGGGCACTTCCAACTTTGTGGCAACAGTTTGGGGAAGGCCCTTTGCTGTTCCAGCATGACTGTGCCTCTGTGCACAAAGCGAGGTCCATAAGGACATGGTTAGACGAGTTTGGTGTGGAGGAACTCGATTGGCCTGCACAGAGCCCTGACCTCAACCCCATTGAACACCTTTGAAAGGAATTAGAACGCCGATTGCGAGCCAGGCCTTCTCATCCAACATCACTGCCTGACCTCACAAATGCTCTTTTGGCTGAATGGGCACAAATTCCCACAGACACACTCCAAAAGCTTGTGGAAAGCCTTCCCAGAAGAGTGGCAGCTGTTATAGCCGCAAAGGGGGGTCCAACTCCATATTAATGCCCATGGTTTTAGAATGGGATGTCCAGCAAGCTCATATAGGTGTGATGGTCAGGTGTCCACTGACTTTTGGCCATATAGTGTAGTATCCCTTCTGGCAGCTCAATCATTGATATAAATATCAATTATACTTGTGTGTAAAATGCCATATTTCCATCAATTCCTAGATTAAGAGGCCACTGAGATTTTCAAGTGCTCTTTCAATGACAATTTTTCCATTTTCAAGAACATCAATATGGGGTCTTTCATTTAGAGCCTTGAAATGTGAACACAAATTTTACACAAATTCTGGGCGTCAACAAAGTCAAGGAAGAAAAAAAATTAATGTCTAACCGTGACAGAACAAATTTGGACCACTACAAAACTTTTTTGAATGGATTAAACTAGCTTTTCATTGCCCATCATAAATGTTGACCACAAAAAACACATCACTGCCCAAAACAGAAACCCTGGTATAAACTACACTTTTCACCATTGGATTCAAGACACATCTTGTGTCCTTGGATGGGTCTCCACTAAGGGATTCTTACTTGTCATTCTTGATGTGTTCATAAAGGCGTTTAAACTGTCGGATCTGGAAGGAGAGGATGCCGATTAGAGAGACCACCATCAAGAGGAATGGGTAGATTCTCCTCTGCATCAGAATCTCCATCTCGGGAGTCACTCCTGTGAAAGGAATGCATTTCATTCAGTTACATGCTGCTCCACTAGAGAGCTCATGAGCAGACACTGTCAGTCCTCTGAGATAAAACGAAACGCATATCCTGGGGACACCTCCACTTGATAACTTGTAGAAGTCTATGAAAACATCAGCAAACATGCACACCAGCAGAAACAGCTGGGAAACAGATGCAGAAGATTAGTCTAACGGAAAGTGTCAATGCTTTAAGTGGATTGATTTAGGAAGGTGTCACTGTTGCAATTTTTTTTCTGTACCCAAACGGGGCGCTGCTGGTTTGGCTTGAAATCCTCCGTCTCAAAAAGGTTGGTTGGTTAAATTAACAAACCAACAGTCTAACAGGCACAGACACTCACCGACGGCAGGTACCGCCCCTGCAGCGATGACATACGGCACACACAAGGACAGCAGCAGGACTGAGATGACGGGGGCTGCCAGTTTACGGATGATGAATTGGAGATCAATGTTGCGGATGCCGTTTGCGTAAACCTGAGGAGGAATTTTAGACTTATTATAATGTGATACTAAAAATGATCTCATAGGGAAGTTCCCTTTTCTTTTGCCCCCTTCACAGGGAGGTCAGGCTGCACTGTCAGCTACACAACAGCAGGTATGGAGCTGGTAGGGATTCATCGTTTTGTTCAACAACAGTCAATATATTTTTCATGTATTAGACTCTTATCTAACCAGGCGACTAAGAACTACCTCGTATTTACAGAAATGGCTTAGAGGAATAGTTTCTGGGCGAAGGGAAAATTACAGCATCATAAGGCTCAATACCTTACACAAGTGAAAATGTTTATGGGTAACATACATCAAAACCCACCTGCTCAATGACAGTTTTCAACCACCACTGAGGGCCCATGAGAGTGATGGCAGCAATGATTTTGGCATGGAGCACTCCAAGAGCCCAATCCTGAAGACAAAGGAGTCACATGGGTGAATATGAATGCAGGACCTTCCACACAATTCACAATGCCTTCACATACTTCCCTAGATACTGCTAGAAAACACGTGAGTATGCAAGGGAGCACACAAACAGGGTAACAGGCCCTTGACAATACAATACCTACACAACAATGGGCCACTGAAAACAGAATGAGTGTTGCTATGACATGAATGGGGAGGGAGAGAGACAGAGACAGCCATACACACACACCTGCCAGGGGTAGAAGAGGGGTGTTTGGTCCAGGGGTACCCTGAGTGGAGCCACGATAACCAGTTCAAACAGCAGACCAAGTAGCAGTGGGATGACTCCAGCCACCAGCAGAGCTACTACCAGGGTCTTCAGGATCTGCGCACGCACACACGTTATAGAGCATTTCTTTGTTGCATGTTCCATGTATAAGTACATCTCCACTTTCCTACCACATCACTGGGCTGTATTTACCAACAGTTGAGGCTGGTAAACGAAAAAGTTAGTCTCCCGCCCTACCATAAGCGTCCACTCCTGGACTTTGAGCATGATGACGGTGCGCCCCTGGGGCATCCAGGCCAGCAGCACGGTGACTCCACGGATGGACAGCCAGCAGACGTACAGGCCGCATGCTGCCGTGTACAACTCGTGGATCTTGGAGTTTCCTGTCCAGAAGGACATCAGCCAGCGCCCGGTGAACACTGTAACACACATAAGAAGAACACTTAGTAACTCTGGATACTTACCTAATGTTAATATGAGCGCTCATCAACTGTTTCAAATGATTTACAGTGATCCTCTGATCTGGTTGAGGAAAAGTACTGTCCATTTCTATTTCAAATGCTTAAAATAGAATCCTTTTAACTTCCACGCACAAACACACACGCCCTTTAATTATGGTTTGGGTGTGGGTCTACAAAGAGTCAAGTCAAGTGTATTTGTACAGCCCTTAATCATGGTTACAAGGGAAGAGGAAAATAGGCTGTTGGTTGCGCTGTGTGTGTCCACAGCTTACCTGGTAGGGTCAGGCACACCAGACTGGCCACCAGCAAAGTGATGCACATGAATGCTATCAGCAGCACAATCTGGGGACAGCAGAAAAGAGATGTTGCCAATATAATTCACCACAAAGGAAATGGTTTAGAATAAAAGGGGATTGTTGTTAGGGGTTATGGTTGTCAAGGAATGAACTTCAGCTTGTCCACATCTGAGAACTCTTTGTTTCTCCATTCTCTGTAGCATTGTATGAATCTGGGCACTTTGTATTTTTCCATGTATGCTCGTGTAAGCTCCTGTTGGATTGTGGAATGTACACCAAGGCAGTTAAGGAGGAGGGTGGTTTGTATCACTGAATATGAGGGAATGTCTTATGGTAACAGCTGGAGACAAATAGCATTCAACAGTGGCTGAACAATAATTTGATCATTTGAATTCCTTACAGATCTGTAATATACATTTGGCTTAAGGAAAATCCCACCGCCGGATACTCCTACGCTGATATATCTCATCAAAGTGTGTTGTTCAGTGTATTCCTGGATTACCTCCACTTCAGTAAGTGATTTCCTACATTTCCCAGAAAGTCTTTTGACAACCCCCAAAGAACCGGTATGGACTTGCTGCATTCAGCCGTGTCTATCCTTGGAGAAATTGGTGTCTCTGACATTTCTATGGTGGATTTCTCCCTGTATGATTGTTGGATATAAAATAGTGAGTCTAGAAAGAAACGTGAGTGACTGATACCAAAACCTGACGTTTACCGTTGATGTTTTAGATAGCTGAACTCCACTGTAGATAGGCTGGAAGTATCTCATCATGACATCACATCATTGGCCAATTAGCCACAAGAATAAGAAAAATATACCACTAAACAACAAAACCCAGGAATGCAATAGTTTTCTTTTTACAGTGCTTTAGGGTGGATCTTTCCTCTAAAGAGCACTGGTTCTTGCCTCATGATGATTTTTGCCCTGTTTGAAGAAATACATCTTAGTTGTGTTACAATTGTAGGTTGTGAGAATATAGAGTGAACTTGCCCAGAAAGGCTGGGAGCTGAATTCTATGGCCCAAGATGTAAGTGGTAGCTAGGGCGTTGGCACATTTCTAAATTTGTCTGTGAAACCACAAATACTAGGTGGTCCTAGAATGCTTTCCTAGGAAGAGACTTTATGGAAAAATATCCTTTTTGTGCAGTTTTAATTGTGAATGATAATACAAAATAAAGACAAATCTTAACCTAGTCATGAGTCATGAGTACTGGCACTTGCTGAGTATACTTATCTACTGTCTGGAAGCCTGCTACTTGTAACCATACCCCATAGGTAGTAGGATAAACATAAAATAGGAGGGTGTTGCCAAAGCACAGCAGCCTCAATGAAACATATAGCTTAACTTGCAGTCCCATACAAAACTCCATGTATGGCTTTGCCACTGTTTTACTTGAATTTACATGGTTCTGTATTTCATGGGCCCTAGGGTCATAAAACTTAAATCAACATTCTGCAATATAAAACAAGTACAAATACTAGAGATGCACCGATAGTATCTGTACATATCAGATCAGTGCCGATCCAGCTCCCAGGTCCTACTCAGATTGGAAAATTAAATTGAAAAGTACTTGGTATCGGTACTCAGATTGGCCGATCCACTTAACAAAGAATTGGTATCGGTGCATATCTAACAGATACTATAAAGTCCCACGGCGCATTTGTGTTTCTGCAAACTACAGCTCCCTTGCTAATAAAAAGTTCAGCCATAATCCATGTCAGACAAAGTTGTGAATTGTAATCAAAAAGGCCTACTTTTGGAAAATCACAAGTGTAGAAGGTAGATCCTGCTCCAGAAACAGCGTTAACATGTGTACAAGCCCGTGGGTCTTACTCACCCTGAACGGGAAGCGGAGGGGTCGGTGGTAGGGCTGGAAACCCACTGGTCCCCCTTGCTGGAGGATGGCCTGGTGGGCTGCATGCAGCCCCTCCCCTACAGCTGGGTTATTGTTGTTGTTGTTATGGTGACCTGGGGGAGGGTTGTTGTTATTGTTGTTGTTCACAGGCTGGTTGGCATCATTGTCCTCCTGCTCCCCTAGAAGGTAGGAGTGGAGGTCTCTGAGGAGGCAGAGAGGATGGAGTATATTCAGTTAGGAGCAGGGTCAGACGTGGGTTTCTACACCTTTTTGTAAATCAAGTTCCATGACTGTTCCAAGACTATTCCATGACATATAGCACAATTTCCATGACCAATATTTGCCATGGTCTATGTTTCAAATGTCACATTTTTACATTTCTCATTGAGTTTGCCCAAATTGCCTATGAAAAGGAACACAATGCTCCTAAAAATCACATCCAGGGGGTTGAACATTTAACAGTCACCCTAGTTAGGAGGAACAGTCATTCTTAGATAGTTAGAAATTGTGTGTGGACAAAGGCATTCTGGGAAGCCATCTTGGCTAGTCGTCTCTACCGTTGGACCGTTACATAATATATTTTAGATTATTCTACAACAGGACTGGAGAAACAAACTCATCAGGAAGGGAGGTCACCTGACAAGCTGAAACATTGAAGACTCTGAGGTGCTTGACCATTTGCACTCAAAATGTGAAACGTGTGTACACATACAGAGCATTGGGTTTGTGACTTACAGTAAATATCCAGCGCTGACGGTCCAGGCCCTGACCAGGCCTTTGAGCCACTGGCGGGTGTGACCCTGCTCCAACAAAGCTGGCAGCACCACCTGGAGTAACAACAGCTCCAGAGACAGCTCACTAACCGGCGCGTCACTAAGGGGGAGAGAGAGGTAGACAGGTTCAGAGAGAGAGAGACTCGTCAGACTTGTTCTAATGATACTAGAGAGTCTGGTTAGGTGTAATTTTTTTTTTTTTTTTTAACTTATTTCATGTTTTCTGGTAAATTTTCAATTCTGAATTCTCACTTTAAGTTTTTTTCTTCTGGCACACCCTAATGCTATACCACTTCATACATTTCCACCCCACATGGTCTAGTGTTGAGATTGTCGGTTGCCCATGTTTTTAAGATCACACTCTTTTGCTATATTCTTATTTTATCCATTGTTCTAATTTCTCCACAGGGATCATTGCAATTTCATCTCATCTCTCATTCTTAGAAAGGAGAGATAGTTTTGAGAGAGGTCTCACTGAATGGGAGAGAGAGGGAGAGAGAGAGACAGACAGCTCATTGAGAGAAAGTGAGTGAAATAGAGAGATAGAGCGATAGAGGTTGAAAGCGATAGAAGGAGAGAGTGATAGAGAGAGGGAAAAACAGCAAGCTGATTACTATCACCATATCAAGGAGATAGAGTAGGACTCGAGGGCTTTCACATAGTTAACCGGCAAGTGACTTAGCCTTGCTAGCTCTGCTGGTTACCTGTAGAGCATGACGTTGTATGGGAGGAAGGTGGGCAGCAGCAGTTTAATCAGCCTGATGGGCAGCCACAGCATGAGCAGCACAATGGAGCCGAACACCACCACAGACAGGATGAAACGCCGAAGGTGTCTGTAGATGGGTAGGTGGATCATCTCTTGCACCGGGTTAAAATCGGGGTCGTTGAGGTTTCGCAGAAACCACAGCACTCCAGGCCTCAGCACCTGATAGACATTTAGGAAGACAGGGGAGTGTAACCATACATGTTTTTATCATTATATTAGAGTTGCAGTCCTCAGCTCTGAGTGGCTGTTTTAACATTAAATATTAATACGACAACAGAAGATCACCACCCATATTGGTACTGGAACTAAATAGTGTTTGTATCATCTTATTTTATCACTGTATTTTTGTAAATCACTTCATCAATGTGCAAATCATTAAACTAAACTAACTGAGGCTCGATTCCCACTTAATACAAATTATTGCATGGGAAACCCAGCTCTACTGTTTGGGATCCTGAGCTTACCTCTCTCAGGAGGAGGATGAAGGAGGCAAAGTAGAAGACATAGACCATTCCCACGAGCCAGTGTAGGAACATGGTGGTGCCGGGCGCTGATTTAAAACTCAGCTCTCTGTCTTTCAGCGAGGCATCAAACATCTCCTGCAGGAAGCGGGAAGGCGGTTAAAATGAGTCAGTGTTCCAGTTTTCAATGCCAAACCACTGTACCAAGTAGCGCTGCTTATCGCAGGAAATGGATAAAGATATTGGTTCCAATGCTTCAAATTCAATGGTTTTAAAATAATATTTTTCCCCCAATACTCATCTTTGCTGAATGAAAGCAGTCTGCTAGAGAGTAGAGTAACACAGACAGATTGAAAACCAGAATAAGAAAGAGAACGAGAGTCTTACCAAAGAGCAGATGTCAAGCCACCAGCCACAGATGAGTGGGAAAACACCAATCTCCACAACAACCAGCAGCGAGACCTGTAATGGAAGCACAGCTATGCCTCAGTAACATTTAGTTTTCATCACACATGAACACTCGAACACACTTGAACTAAAAGCTTCAAATCCATATATGTATATCAAGGGTTAAAATTCAAGTGGCCTCTTAATGATGCAGCAACAGTGTGATACTGTTTTTATCCCTGTCGAGAAATTCTCTCTTTGCTCGCCTCCAATATTCCTTTTCAAGAATATTGTTTCTGCTGTCATTGTGATGCTGCTATCCAATGCAGCTGTGTTTTAGCTTGTCCACATAATTTATTTTTGGTCATCATATTTTATTGTATATCTCTCTGCCTATATGCTTTATCACTGTGCAAATAAAAATAAATCCAGTTTACGGTGGATATCCACTTTAAATGCTCTAGGAAATCTCAGGTAAATTAATGCATCCTAGCTGTCAGTGTATATTTTCTGCCAAGGACAGCGCTTTCCATGTATAACACAAAGCAGGCGTTACCTTGACAACGATGTAGCAGACCCCCAGGAGGCGTCGGGAGCGCTGGAACCTGACCAGAGCAGCCAGTCCCTGAGACGCAGCCGTTAAGGATCAGTATTACACACACAGACACACACTCTCTCTCCCTATAACTTGTGAGACTACAGCCATGAGCAGTTGCAGAACAGCCTATAACAAACAACGTCCGATTGTTTGCCTTCAGTTCTGCATGTCAACAGTGCATGGGGGATTGGTGGTGGCAGGTGGAAGGATACATGACACAGGATGAGAGTCATGGCCAGCAGTATGTAGCCCACGATGGTTGTGATCAGGCCCTCGAAGTGGGAGGCTTGGACCTGAAGAAAAGGAGAGTCAAGGAATGAAACCATAAGTCACATAGTACTGCATAATAACACTTAAAAGTTGTAATATAAGAGTGATATGATAAAAGCAGTTTCTTACATATTCCTCAAAGCCAAGACCGACAACAGAGAAGTGCCCAATGTGGTAGGGACAGAATGCTGAAAGGGGAGAAAAAAATACAATCATTTTCCATGGTGCTGTATAGAGTAATGCAATCAACCTACATCACTGGTATTTTTGTGTATTATTACAGTTAGATTTTTGCTGCATTAGTTAGGGATCAGGGTTAGCTAACCCTACACCATATTATATACCCTGATGATTATTACATAATACGTTCTTCTTTCAGTCCACTCACCAAAGACCAGGATGAAGAGCGTGTTGAGAGACACCACCCAAAACACATGCTCCTAGGAAATAAAAACACATGAAGCATCATCAACTGGCAAGCTTTGAAATGCCAGACACGATTTTGGTATTAAAAAAAGATTGCTTATTGCAATAACAAATAACCACTGTCAATAAGACAATTACAAAACCTTACCAAGAACACCAGAGAACCATCCAGGCCAAGCATCTGGGTGACAAAGAGGAAGATTAAAAGTGTTTAACGTGAATAGATGTGTAGCAGGGATAATCATACAGCTATAGGGCTGTGTGATAAGTGTATAGGGGGTCGAGGGCGTTGATCGCGCAGATCAGTGATGTCATGCAGACTCACCCTTTCCCAGGTGAGCTCCTCGGCCGCCCTGTCCCACTCCAGAGCATTCCAGTTCATGTCATCTACAGAGACAGATATCGACCTGAAATACCCTCAATCTACATCTGCAACATTCATTCTCCTGGCTGACGTCCTGTGCTGTCAGAGCTCAGAGCTCATATCAAAGATGCCTCACACTGACATGAATGAAAGAGGGTGAAATCAGAAATTCATCACAGCAGAGCCATGTAAGGGGCTGTCATGTTAAATGCTTGTATGGTAGAACACAATTAGCTTATTTGAGTTGACAGATGATAAATCATTTTTGGTGACAAGATTAATAATAATAGTAATAATAATAAAAAAAGACTCATATAGACGTTCTGTGGAAAAATGAATGACATTAACAACAGGGGCCAGCCCTGTGTAGCCACATAGTGGAAAACGGTGTACAATGTAAATGTACAATACAATGACAATTCATCATCAGGCCTTGTTGGTCAGCCTGCCACAAAAAGGGTTAATGTACTAGGACATAAATATCTTAATTACAGCCATTCTTTGGAGGTGCTACGTGTAGCATTTTTAAACATCAATATATAAAACTGTCAAATTGATTGGTATAATTACTGTGAACAATAGTGACCATGGTTGAGACGATTGGTAGCCTCTGATGTTTCTCAAAATTAAGACCACATTTCCCATAAACTGTTGCTTTCTTTCACCAAAAAAAAGAGGTTTCTCTTTCGCTTTACTGAAGTGGGTTAACATGTTGGAAGTAATTTTTCGGCCTTTCACTCCTTCCACCATCTGCCATTGTGGCAAACTTTTAAAGCTTTAGCTCTGTTGATGCTGGAAGAACAGCGTCCTTCTTCCAGTTTTGTAAAAAAATAAAAAAGAAACAGGAAGCACTGCTATTGCGGTAACCTACATCTATACTCAATTTATAAATCCGTAACTGATACCTTGTGCGCCATTGTTGGCGTCTGCCTCTTCAGCGGCTGCCCCCTCCTCTTCTTCCAGCTCGGGGTCGTCACCCTGGTCTGGGGGGACATCGGGGGGCTCCGGCTCTGCCTCGTTCTGGGCTGGGGGGTCAGCAGGGGCCG
>OOFE01023898.1:0-11194 GCA_900323365.1 Monocentris japonica | reverse complement strand
AGGTAGTAGCGCTGGTAGACCCGCGAGTTGGTGCGCACCTTCCTCAGTTCACTTCCCTCAACCTGGAATCAGGATATGGATAACGTTGTAACCTGCTGCCTTTCAGTGCAAGTGAGGCTCATTTGTAAGCTGAAGAGCCGATTCAACGAATGAATGACAATAACAATGACAAGATGTTCAGCAATTCATCTACAATATGACTCTGGTGAGCATTGATGTTCAATTCAGAGCATTGTTGGCTGAATCTTTTGAAGAAGCGAGTCGTATGAGTGTCAGACAGCATCAAAAGCCTGTGAACTCTAAGAAACCCTAGTGCATATATATTTCATGTCTGTGAAGCCTATATTTTATGTATTGGATCATACGGGAGCCGACCCACCATGGAGTGGATACAGTCGGCAGTGCTGCTGATCTTCCTCTCCGACAGGCTGCTGCTGAAGGACACCGTTTTCTTCCTGTTCCGACCTGCACGCGACCCGTCCTGATGGAGGGAGGTGGAGTGAACCGTCAGAAGGAAGAAGGGAAGATACATCAAGGGGAGAGAGGTGTAATGAGAGAGGGATAAAAGAGAGAGGTAGAGCCAAAGACCGGACGATAGACAGACCAGTGATTCTGGATTATTCTTTGCATTATGGGATTACTTTTTTAATAATATCATCAATAATCATGTTCATGTTCATCATAGGATTAAAAAACACATCTTCTTATATAATCGTATGTAGACACAGAGAGATTATTTACTCTACTGGACAGAGCCTCCTCCTACCAAGCTGTTATTGCTTTTCATGATATCAGGCTAAGAGCCTTTGCCTGCCCTTGCCCTTCACCGTTACGCCATTAATCAAACCCGACTAGACGGAGGCACGCAGCAGCATTCTAATTCTGCCCCTCCTTGGTGACATTGGCACGCCCAATCAGGTTATCTGAGCTAACCATCGCAGCTCATCAGCCTGATATATTGACCAATCAGATGTCAAGCCAGAAAGGAAAGTTACAGATACCGATAAGAGCATATAGATGGGGGCGAAGTTATTCAATTACTGATATATTGGAGTCCTGATAAAATCAAATCAAAGACATAATTGATGAAGATAATCTAAGGCACAAGAAGGCACTAACTCAGTTGTGGTTGATTTGATCCCAAGTAGATTGATTCACAACGTAATCACTCACATACTTCCTCTTTCTCACACACATATATCACATATATCACAGTCCCCCTACCCATCCGTAGTAAAGCAAACAAAATAGCAATCTTTTACGGACAAAACTGTCAGATGTCAATGGATTACTAGTTTATAAATACAGTGTATTGGTATGTTTCAGGTTTTTCTTTCTCTCTATTTTCTGAGGAAACATCCTTGTGCATTTGTTTATCCTAAGTTAATTCTGGGTATGTTGTATAACTACTCTTTCATGTAAGTTGCACAAGTGAAACAGGAAGATGACAAAACAAAAACAATCCTGTGTTGTAGATGGTAGTGGATGTGACATTGTCTGCCAGTTGCAGATGAAATACGGCAGCACACTGCATTGTGTCTCACATTTGTGCTGAATATGAAATAATATGAAATAAAGTATTTCAGTAGGCCAGTCAACCTTTTTCTTATTTAGAGCAAACATCCACGATCAGGCAACACAGAGTACTGTGACTAATAACACGCAAGTGGGAGTTCATATGAACATCAACTTGGCTGTTTTATGAGAGAGGAGGAGTGGACAGAGGATGAAAGAGAGATTTGCAAACCTTTCCTTCTTGCACACCCCACTTCTTTTCACTCCTTTTAAAGAAAGGAACTCAAGGAGAGGACAATCCAACCAAAAATCAAACAAAGGCCTTGTAATTGAGCTAAATTACTTCACTGGTGATGTTCTATTAAAACCCTGCCCCCTGTTGCGTGGTACACTATAAACTCTGAATGCAACTCCACCTCAAACAGAGAGACTCTAATGAAACGCCATCCCACCAGCAGGGTGAAATTATGAATGGACGATCCAATGATCCGCTTCTCTCTTTTTTCGACATTCTTTGAAAAGAGGAAGCAGGGATATGGCTTCTCTCAGCTCTGCTGAGACTGTCATGGGAAATTCGCCGATCCAGAATGAGACACGGAGCCAGTAGTCGCCGACTTAACACACCACCCTATCATTTAAACTCTCCCTTTCCACTCTTGCAATGCAATGACAGGCGCAGAAAATCAATGATGCCCTCAATCTATATCTCTATCTCTGTGTGTGATGTTAGCAGTAATGGTCTCTCTGTGGCCATATGAGCACAAATCACAGTGCATGGCTGCCACACATTACCCGGTGAGCTGCTCCACATAAATGTGAAGCCTTCTCCATAGAAACCCATGCATCATCCTTGATTGATGCACAGGCGATGGACAGAAATTATATTGAAGCAGTGGACACCTTTGACTGTAATAAATCTGCTACAGTGTGAGCTTGTGCCAGGGGAAAGACCAGGGTTCTCCATGTGACCTATTCAATAGATGGGATTCAATTGTCCATGGGTGGAGCCTAAACATTCAACTCTGTTAGCTTCCAACATCAATAACCGATAGAAAGGGAGGGAGACACAGTTTGAACACACAGTTTGAACACACAGTTTGAACACACAGCCGAACGGCGCTGACGTCAGTGAAGAGCCTGAATGAATTATTCTGACAAGATAACACCAGAGGGCATGTGCAAAGTCAACACACACACACACACACTCACATAAATCCCTGAACAAAATATATATGTAAACATATTGATTTGTGCTCCACACTGGCATAGGCATCGATACACTGATGTGAGGAAGAATCCTCGATGTCAGGACAGCGACTGCTGTCCTGACATCAGTCGCTGTCCATCTTTTGCCGCAGGCTGAAAACCCACCTCTTCAAGAAACACTACCCTGACCCTTCCTCTTAGCACTTGCTTATTTGTTTCACTTATTTGTCTCATCTGTTTAAATAAAAAGTAGGTATCTAACTTATTTTGTACTTTTACCTTAGCACTAGTTGTGCTCTTAGATGCTTGTTTAGGAAAGAAATACACTTATGATTTCTGGTGACTAGTAGTTCTTTAGTAGTCTAGTCGCTTTGGATAAAAGCGTCTGCTAAATGTCTGTACTGTAATGTAATGTAATACACACACACACAGAGACACAACCTTGTCCTCTATCCCTCAATATAACTCATATTGCATTTTGCTTAAGTTGATCACAACTAGAATGAGAATGTTCCCTTCACAGAGAAAGACCCTCTTTGTTTCCCTCACAGAAGCCAACTGCGCAGAAGAGGACCTCCCCAAAACCACCACAGCACCTTCAAAACAGGAAGCAGCCTGTCAGTCAGCCAGTCACAGAGAACTTCCTGTGGCTCCACAGGCATCACAGGAAGAGGTGAGTGACGCGACGACACAGACGAGAAAGACGGAAAGAGGGATGAAAGAACAGAGCAATGCTCACAAGTTCCAACTGTTGTGACGGATGGAAAGGGGATTTATTTTCTTCCACAGTTGAAGCAATTGAATAAAAGTGAATATTGTCACTCCAATTTCTGCTTTTTGCTATTTGTTTAATTAAAGGTTTGCATGGCCTTTTGTGGGTTGGGCAGGTTTTACAACCATAGGGCCCATGTGACCCATTCAAAGCTGATTTTAGAATCTGTAATTTCCAAAACACAATGTATTTTTGGTGGAAAATGTTAATTCCTCATTATTCCTCATTTGTGAGCAAAGGTCTCAATGTAACTATTCACAGTGATGTTTATTCATTGCAAGCCATCCATTTCTCAGAGTAGGTGTCAGATATTTCGATATTTTTAAATTGCGGATATCTAACTTTGGGAAGAAATGCATGGATATCAACTGGAGGGGAAAAGACAGTCATCTTCCAGTTTTCATCTGCCACCGATATACAAAAGATTGTGGTCCAGATGTGAATACATTTGTGTGAAGTGGTATTAGTATGAGGTTACAAGTGTCCCTAAGAGGACATCAGAGTCTAGACTGACTGAACTGCAGTGGCAGATGGACAGATGTGAGGGAGGGAGGCGGGGGGGGGAGTGATCAGACAGAGAGAGATTGAGAGGGACACATGAGAAGATGACAGGGAGACAAAAGTGAAAAGTTGAGATGAGGAAATAGATTAATAAAAAAGGAAAAAGACGAGCTAGAGCGAGGACAGAGAGAAATAATGTTTTTCAGCAGATTACTGTGAGACGGCCACACAGGCTTGCACTTGGCATTCGCTTCTAGGCACTAGCATGGATTGGTGCTTTCATCAGTCAGCTTAGCATGCATACGTGGTATGATGGAGATGGCATGGGAGCGTATGTGTGTATAGATGAAACAAGCCAGCATTACTCATTACAGAACCTCCAAGTCAGCAGAATGAGAATGTAGGTTATTAGTGGGCGTCTTCCTTGATCCACTAATTGAGACAGATAGAAAAAGAAAGAGAGGGAGGGAGCAAGAGATAACGAGAGGGTGGAGAATGGAGGAGAGGAAACTGGTAGGGAGGAGAAGATGACTTGGCCTGTGTCCCTGTATGTTTGACAGTAGAGGATGGATGATGGATGGCGTAGTTTATTCCAGTGTTGTCACCCGAGGGCTCAGGACCCCCCGGGGGGTTACGAGATGATTTACTGGGAATTGCGAGAAGATTTATAGAAAGTGAAAAAAATTATTTCTACATAAGAAATATAGTAGTATAGTATAATAGTCTAAAAAGAAAAAAAACAAAAATCATCATTTGGGTGAGTGTACACTACTTATGCTCCTTTTCCATTAGCGCAAGCTAAGGCCACGTCCACACTAAGCCGTTTAAATTTGAAAACACATTCTTATTTCTCCGTTTTGGCCGTCCGTCCACACTACGCCAGCGGTTTGGACCCCCTGAAAATGGAGCTTTCCGAAAACGTGTTGCCCAAAGTAATGGAAATACAATTAGGACGCACCCGTGTTCTGAACATGGGTGCATGGTTATCCATACTGCTCTTAGATGCAAACATGCTCACACATTGACATATGGTACTTTTTTTACAAAAAAATTACAAAAATATTAGATAAAATAATAATTAGAGTAAGTAAAATTACTTACTTGTAATGTGTTCATTTTTCTTGTTTGAAAAGATGTTTGCATTACTATTTCTGTTTGGATTTCATTTTGAAGGTGCAGATTGTTTTATTATGTTTGGTGATTCAACAGTTCATTTGGTTTGGCAGGTTCCCATTGGTGATTAATTGAGTTTTTTTTAGAGGTTCCCATTGGTGATTCATTTAGTTTTACAGGTTCCCATTGAGTTCATTTGGTTTTGCAGCCTCCCATTGGTGCTTCATTGAGTTTTGCAAGTTCCCATTGGTGATTCATTGAAAGTTACCATTGATTTCCTTCTCACTTACCTTGTGATTCAAACCCTGGCCTCCACAGGCCCACTTACTGGTCTCACCCCAAGGACATCACCTGAGGTGAGATTTGAACCCTTGTCTCCACAGGCCAACTTGACACCAGAGGCAAGGTTCTGCACCACTCATCCATCTTTGGAGGAGGATACCAATCAAGAAATGCCACCTTTGTCAAGCAGGTTCCAGAGTATTACTGGAGTATTTCTTGAACATTGAGACCACCAGGGACCCTTCAAAATATCACTAGCTTTTGAAACCATGCACTCATCAAGTCATACTATGAAAAAACTAGCCCTCGAACCACTTCCCAGCTAGCTCAACCATATCATCACCTGTCTATGGTGACAAAGGTTATACCAATCAACATAGGCTTGTTGGTCTAGAGGTATGATTCTCAGTTAAGGAGTGAGTGGCTCTGGGTTCAATTCCCAGATGAACCCTTCTTTTAACCCCTGGAAGTCACAGAAGCCTTTATTGTTCTTGGCTATTTCAGCTAATCTGAGGTGATAATTGGGGAAAAGTTGGCATCTAGTGTCCAGGATGCTAACTGCTGTGTTCCTAAGTGAAACAGAAATAGGGCTCCTCAGTTTGTGGGGTGATTTACCCGGACCTCACTATGTAGCAAGTACAAAAATGTATGTGTGTGTGTGTGCGTGCACGCGCCTGTGCATATCTGACTGTTACAGGGGACAGGAAATCAGCGTTAAAGAAGAAACAGGAAGCACTATGTGGTCATACAATTCTGTCAGTGACAGTGTTGCTGTTTTCAACAGCAAACATAAATGTTCAAAATCACTCAACTGCACAGTCTCACTAAAAACCACTGCCCTCATGTCAAGTACAGCAGCAGATGCTCTTTTACACTACAGACCTTTGATGTCCTGTGTGCACACAAGTACACACACAAGCACACATTCTCGCTCACATACGCACAAATACCCACACAAAACAAAACGAGTAAAAGGTTGACTTTAAAAGGTCATTGTGCTAACCACGATTTCAGTTGACAAACGTCACAGATGTATCTTTTGAAGCTAGGAGGACAGCTAAAACCATGTGCAGGCATTAGGAGAGTTGAGGGAGGAATAAGCTGCACGCAACAATGCAACATTCATAGTGTTGAGTTGTGTTTCACATGCCTCAGTGATGGGATTGGTGAGGCACGTTCGCGGACGCAAATTCAGACATCCATGCAAAAACACAAACACACACATATGCCTTTACATGCGCACACATGCCTACACAAGTGCACACACACACAAGCCCAAACACACACACCTATCAAGCCTCTCCATGCCTCCATCCCACAGCAGTAGAAGGATTTGCATGTACGTGTGTGTTTCTGTGAGTCTATCAGTGTCATGTGCATTTTGCATGAGTCTGCATACACACCTGCATACCTATGGCTGCATGCGTACATGTTCATGTGCACAGGTCTGGTCTGCTGTGCAGCGCCGAGGTTAAGCAGTCTGAAATGGTTTAAAGCGGGCTAAGGATGTCGGTGTTAACTGTAGGAGGCGTTCAGGGCTGCTCTAACTCAAGCCATAACCCTCCCCAGCTGTCTGCCAAAGCCTCTAGCTAATACTGTTCCCTCAGTCAGAAACACACAGGCATACACACACACATAGTACATGTGCTCTAATGTGCATTTGTACAAACACTCACTGAAATGTGCACATATGCCTACACACAGACACACACACACACACACACACAGACTGAGACACATGAACACATACACACGCTAATAAAACACTCACCTAGTCTTAATAAGATAATAGGCATTAAATGATTAATTTGCAAACCTGGCAGATAAAAACAGCCAGCAGTTACAGAGATACACACACACACACACACACACACTGTTCTTTCCTTTGTTATTGCAACACACACTGTCTATCTGAATTTATCTGAGATCTGGAGGTGTGAGCATCAATGAGAGAAAACTGGAAAGCATACAACATTTGTGCTGTGTATTCTTAGAGGACAGGTCTGTGTGTGTGTGTGTGTGTGTGTGTGTCTGAGAGAGTGAGAGAGTGAGAGATGGTTATATATATCAAGATGAACCTGGAATAGACACACTAATGAGCGGGCACCACATTACTTCACCCCCTGCATGTACACAACACCAAGAGAGAAGGAAGGAGAGGAGAGTGATGAACATACTCATGAAATACGGCGACAGGTACTCTCATTATATCAGCAGAAGCGAACATGAGGACTTAAGAGAGACCTATCCCCTTGCAAACAGACGCACCAGACCAGAATCCCCTGGCTCCTGTTAAACCGGTCTGGAATGTCTCGTTTCCTGTTTATCTGCATACTTACCACCCAGAGGATTCTCCCATTGTGAGGAATTTTGAGATCCATCGGGGGTAAGCCAGTCCTGCAGTCAGACTACAGCAAAGTGGACACCGCAGACAGGTGGATTCATGACTATTAGGTTCTTGGACTACGCTACATCCATCCAAAATCTTCGGGGTTTATGAGCAAACCACAAGCCCTTTATAATGATAGTAGCAAAACTATGTGGACTGCGCTGGTTGGTTTGTTGATCATTGGTCATTTTTACCATCACTGAGCAATTACACACATATATAGCTGCCCACATCTTCATAGCAGCAGTGCATGCACATTTCTGCTCCACTGCATGGGATGCACAGTATTTTCCCACGCTGTTACCATTCTTTGAAGTGCAGATAGTACACTGGGTGATGGCGACATGCTGAAGCCATTAAAGGCCACATACAAACAAACAATCATTAAACGCCATTTACGGCCCAGCATGGGACACAATAATCGCAGATCTTTCCTGAAGCAGAGAGACTGAATCCTAACAGAAATAGTAGAAATAGAATAGAGACATGGGAAAGAGACAAAAGAGAGCAGGGACGTTATTTATGTTACAATGTATGGGGTAGGTGAGAACAGGTGCGTGTGTGTGTGTGCATGTGCTTGTGCGTGTGTGTGTGTGAGACAGAGAGCGAGAGAGAGCGAGAGAGCATATGTGTGTGGGAGTGAAAGAGGGAGCGGTGGAGTGAGTGAGGTGTCATCACCAACTGCTCCTGACTCAATAGCAATATTGCAACATGGATTGTGTGAGGAAATTGGCCAACTGACCAGCTTCCTCACTTGCAAAGTGCTGAGAGCCAATCAGACACAGATGAAGCCAGCAAGACGTTCAAACAATCATCTCTCTTCAGACAGCAGCCCTAGAGACAAGCAGCAACCACAGATCAATATGAGACCACCCACAGTCACACTCCTACAGGCCTAAACACATAAAGACAGGAGATTGTTATTGATGGTAATGCTTATTTATAACTGACAGGAAACGCTCAAACGCAATCAGATTGGCGAAAACAGCAGGATTAATCAGAATGGGATACCTGTTGACACTGATCTGAAGTCGCCTGTACTAAGACGCTAAGGTTTGGAGCGCGCCTGGAAGCAGATCTTGGACCTGCTCATATCACGGGCAGCATCTATACAGAGCCTTTAAAATCAGTGTCGTCATCTTCCGTGACCCTTCAAGGTTCAGACGTGCATCTTGAATCGCTAAATGCTAAGAGCCAGAGTTTAAAAACACATTATTTACAGGTGGTTTCAGGTGAAATACATCCAGGACTGTTGCGAATAGCTCAGCCAAGTGTGTGTGTGTGTGTGTGGGTGGGTGGGTGTGTGTGTCTGCTTGTTCTGTTCATATAATGGCATACAGGCAGATCTTGCAATAATTAGATGCACCTTTAATAGTACAGCGTTTTATTTTCTTGCTTAAAGCACATCAATGATGAAAAATCACTACAATATTCCAATAATAGTCTTATTGTGACTCAATAGTGAGTTTATAGTGACCTTATCGTATTTAATGGTATTTTTATCTGCTATGGTATTACTGTAATATTCCTATAGTGGTTTATCGTGTTTCTGTGGAACTCAACAATGGCCCTATCGTACTTTATCATTTAGCTCCTATGGTATTACTACAGGGTTTTCTGTCGTATCATTTTTTGAGCAGCTGCATGCATATTGTAAAGTTTTGCTCTGATATTTGTACACCATCCTTGTACAATTCCAGTCCGGCGTCACCACAGCTGGTCTTTGTAAGACATAGTAAGGCCTACCTTGATCAGACTGCTCCGTCGGGGGATCGGTTTGGAAGCCGCATCTGGACCAGGGTTCTCCGACGTTGGGGACCCGGGGCTGGTGTCATTCTGGACCACCTTCACCGTATCTGACACGCTGCAGTTTCCGTTTGACACCGGTTCTTCTCGGTGCGTCTCCAGGCTCAGTCCGCTTCCCGACGCTGCTTTCCACCCAGCAACCGGTGGGCCGACGGCGCTCTTCTTCTCTCCAAATTCCGCCATGGTGACACTTTGATGCGGGCTTCTTCAGTTGTGTTTGAAACGAGGCTCCCAACACGAATAGAGACGCGCCATCGTGTCCGCTACGTTTGGAACTGTGCCATCACTGACCGTGCGCCAAGAGCTGAAGAAACTTCTCTCTCTCTCTCTCTCTCTCTTTCTCTCTCTCTCTCTCTCTCGCTCTCTCTCTCTCTCGTGCATACAGAGTAGGATGTTAGGATGAGTCGCTGTTAAAAGACAGCGATGACTGACACACCTTAAGACTAGAAGTGAAAGGGCTACCGCTTGGCAACTGGTTGCGCGCTTCCGTTCAGGAAATTTCGGGTCTGTGTCTGGAGTCGTCGATTAAATCCTCCTCGAAACATGCCACAAAAAACACATTATTTATTTTATCAGCTCCTGTTATTGTCCCCTCCCTCTCTCACTCGCTCCCTCTTTCTCTTTCTCCCCCCCCCCTCCTTCTGCCACACCTACTGGGTTTTCGCGCGCCTGGTCTGAGCGCAGTAATAAAGTCATCATCCGTCAAACCAGTCTATTCTGCGGGTGGGTGGTTTTGGTTTTCCGTCATTCAAAGACCAAAGTGCACACCCACAGTGTATTTTTTCATCAGGGTTTACATCCGTTTATTTTCTCACTCCCCATGGCCGTTGACAAAAGACTGAATACACCGATCAGCCATAACATTAAAACCACCTGCCTAATATTGTGTAGGTCCCCCTCATGCCGCCAAAACAGCTCTGACCCGTCGAGGCATGGACTCCACAAGACCTCTGAAGGTGTCCTGTGGTATCTGGCACCAAGACGTTAGCAACAGATCCTTTAAGTCTTGTTGTGAGGTGGGGCCTCCATGGATCGGACTTGTTTTTCCAGCACATCCCACAGATGCTCGATCAGATTGAGATCTGGGGAATTTGAACTCTTTGTCATGTTCCTCAAACCAGGGCACATTATCCTGCTGAAAGAGGCCACTGCCATCATTGAATACCGTTGCCATGAGAGGTGAAGGGGTGTACTTGGTCTGCAACAATGGTTAGGTAGGTGGTATGTGTCAAAGTAACATCCACATGAATGCCAGGACCCAAGGTTTCCCAGCAGAACATTGCCCAGAGCATCACACTGCCTCGGCTGGCTTGCCTTCTTCCCATAGTGCATCCTGGTGCCACCTCTTCCCCAGGTAAACGACAAACACTCACCCAAAACGTGATTCATCAGACCAGGCCACCTTCTTCCATTGCTCCATGGTCCAGTTCTGATGCTCATGTGCCCATTGTAGGTGCTTTCGGCGGTGGACAGGGGTCAGCATGGGCATTCTAACTGGTCTGCGGCTACGCAGCCCCATACACAGCAAGCTGCGATGCACTGTGTGTTCTGACACCTTTCTATCATAGCCAGCATTAACCTTTCCAGCAATTTGTGCTACAGTAGCTCTT
>OOFE01023891.1:11636-23098 GCA_900323365.1 Monocentris japonica | reverse complement strand
CCCCCCCGACCCAAAGCACTTGAGCATTATGTCTTCTGGGGCTATGATTGACCAATGCTCCACTGTTGAACTTTTAAATATATCAGTACTTTTCCAGTAAGTCACCTATCTTTTAGATTTATGGATCTACCTTTTAACCGTTAACATTTTAACAGTGTTATTCAGTTGATTTGTCCTTCAAAGTGTGCATGACAAAAATGCCAAGAACAGAGGTTGAGAGAGAAGCACGCCTGCAGTGTTGACTATGTAGGCAGAGGGCGAAACTCGTCTGGCACCACAGTTGTATATGGATTGTAAAATAAAAGTCTCTTTAAACATGCAGCATGCTGTGAAATAAATATATTTAGCAAGTCAAATAATCTATGTATGTTTTTCTGAAGGGATGCAGAGACAGTGTGTTCACGGCCGAGGCTCAGCGGCTGAAATGTTTTGGCTTTGGGGTTCAGTGGAAATGGAAGACACTTTGTTCCCAGCTGGAATTGCACAGTAGGTTTATGCTAACATTTTATTTACTGGGCTGAGGATATAGCTGCTGCACTGCTGTGATTATTGGATATCTTAAGTGTTACATATGCTTTAACACTTCTCCTCACCAAGGACATTTGATAACTTTGAATGGTAGACTGAGGTGGTAGTATTGAAAACTGTGTTTGTGTTGTACTATAATAGCCTTGTATGGATTCATTCATGCAAGCTGTGCTGGATGAGTGACAAGGAAATTAGATGCAGAGCGGTTACTGGGAATCAAAGATTAGCAGCCACTTTCAAATGTTTGCATCATGCCTTGTTTCTGTAGAGCTGTTTGGCTGACAGTGTGTTTGAATGACTGGATAGCCTTGAGGTGCTATTTGCTCTTGCATGGAAAAGATAACTTGTTGAATAGAGCCACAGAGTGCACAGTGTCTAGGTTGTCCTGTATTCTTCCTTTCTATGACAGATGTGGATATTTGTCATTTGTATCAGTCTATCTTGTCCTATATCATATGATAAAAATCAGACAACAAACCAAAAACATATTGAAGTTCTGGGAGCTCAGAACATTACAGAAAAATATTTGACAAAGAGGTCAAGTCATCCTTGCTTCTAGCTTTACTGAAACCTGCAAACACACATGCAGGGAAGATTTCATTTAACCAGCAAATATTTGATGCTGACATTTACTTAATGAACAGAGATAGGAATCTGCAAGAGACAAGCAGAGGAGAGTTAGGAGCTGCTCCTGTTTCCACCTATAGACAGGTTAACCTTTACTATCCCACCAAGCATTGTTGAATATGTTGATGAAATTAGCCCTCCAGGACGGGCTTGGATGGTGTTTATGCCGTGGTTTGTGAGTCAGGCGTAGGCCGGGGCAGATGGTGGTGGGAGTGGTACATAAGGTATGTTCGATATTCATCAGGAGAGCTTACCTCGGTCATGATGTACTCAACCATCCAACAGGTCCCTCACTCAGAGTTCAATCTCTGCATAATGAATGGATTCAGGAATTCAAAAACAAGACCAAAGCCACTTTCACCTCTCCGTATCGTTCTCTCTCTTCCTTTCACTCGCTCATGTTCTAGATTAGTGAAAAACATTTTCACAAAATATTGATTTAATGTTGCGGTCGCATCGGAGACTGAAAACCGGTGCTGATCGGCTTACTCAAGGCTGGTTATTTGAGTCTATTGGCGAAATGCAGGGTCACACTACACGGTTCACCTTCTGTATTAAAAAACTATCCACCCACACTAACCCACATATTTCTTTTGAAAATACAACAGCAATTGGCAGCAGCACAAAGCAGCAGTCATTTCAGTCTTGTGTATAGGCTAGTATTTCTTTAGAGGTCTTGGACAGGTTTGGGAAGGCTAGTCTCTGTTTCACATTACTGATTTGCAGATTGTCATCTGAAAAGTGATTTCATCATCATTTGCACCAGTCACTACTTTAAGAATTGTAAAATAATGTTTGTGTCCATACTAAGTTTGACCAGTACAGGTCTTTGAAGTCTGAGACCAATACCTTGGGATAGAAGTCATTCAATTGCCGATAGCCGATGCTGAATGTCTTTAAATCCGACAATTTTCATGCCAAAAAAATCCAAAAGCATACAAGTATTAAGACTTTTCATTTTATTTTTGGCAGGGTGGGAAATCTTCTAAAACAACTTTTAGACCATGGGACACTACAACTCTCAATTGAAACCAGGACAATATTATTTTGAGAGAGACCGTCCTATAAGATCACAGGTTTGGTCCCGATAACAGCCTGTAGTTCCTAATTCAAACAAACAGAATTAAAAAAAAAAAAAACTCACTGTCGAAACATTTATTTCTGTTAAAACATATTTCTGAGTAATCTCACATTTTCAAAAGTGCCTGTATATTTCTATTACTTTTCTTTTTAGCAGTATATATTACTTCTGTGTCACATGATCTCTCCCCTATCAACCATGGTTTTAGTCCAAGGCAGCTGAACAGAAAGCAAAATACATTTCTTTGTCATGTAAGACTGTGTTGAGAGCTCTTTTATTGTTGGCTGACATACGATGGTTATTGCTGTACAGGGACACACAGAAGAAACACACACACAAACATACACATAAACAATTGTTTATCTATGGCTCATACCATATAAGGCTACTAAACTGTTTGTCTATATAATAATCTTTTGTTTTTGTTTTTTTGCGGCTTTATGTGGTATGAAGGGTCACAACATTCTCATCGAGCAGACAAACACACACACACACATGCACACATGTACACACACACAGCTCACCTGGTGTCCACACTGTATGTAAGGATGTGATACCTGTGAGAATGTGTTCTCACTGCATCAGTGGATCAGAGCTCTTGGGCATATGTGTGTGTGTGTGTGTGTGTGTGTGTGCGTGCCTGTTTGTGTACTTGTTACAACTTGCAGTACAGTATATACATGAGATGTGCACAGTGTGTTTGTCTGTGAGTGTGCATTGGTGTGTATATGCGTGTGTGTGTGCGCGTGTGTGTGTGTGTGTTCAGGTCTAGGGCAGGTGCTTTGGAAAGAGCCCCATTGACTCATGGTCCATTCACTAATTAAGTTTAGGGTCTTTATGTGCTTGTGTGTGTGTGTGTGTGTGTGTGTGTGTTCATCCCTGCAGCATGGGAAAGGCTTGTCTTCTCAGCTCCCTCACCCTTAGGTTACCTCCTCTTTAACCCCAATACAGACCTGGTCTCTATTCTCTTTGTTCAGTGGAAAAGCACCATAAAGCCTGACATCAACCGATACAATGGCTCTCATCTAGGTTTTGGGTTTTTGAAGGCTGATATCAACACTGATATTTCTGAAATGAAGCTGCTGATAGACGATATTTTGTGCCAATATTCAATAGCTTTAAAATAATTCCAGCAAATACAATTATTCAGCGTTTCCCTCTGAACATTTAAACCATGAGACACTAAAACATATGCATGCAGTTTTTATTTTAATATTGCCTCTGATTTTTAATAAAGGCCCCTTTTAGCAGTCTAACACCACTCTCTTTAATGACACTAGTAGAGAAGCTTAAAGTGATATTTTGTGGAAATCGTTTTCAACTTTTAGTGCACATACTGTATTTTTATAGGAAATTAGAAATGATCTTTAGACACCACCAGTCATTTAGTTTCACTGAAACATAGATCCAGGTCATATTGTTTCATTCCTTGTCCAGAGTCATACCAGTCAATCCTTTTTAATTATCTGCATTCCTGTATAAATGGCTGCTAAAATATGGTCTGATCTTCATCTCATCTTCATCACAACAGTTAGAAGGTATTTTGGACCATTCCTCCTTACATAACATGTCAGAGCTTTTTGCCCTTTTGCCAGAAGATTGTTCCAGTGGGTTTTTTTTTTTTTGGAGAGCAGTGGTTTCCTCCTTGGTATCCTCCCATGAACATCACTTCCTTTCGTGTTTTTCTTATTGTGGACACATGTCATAAAGTTCAAGGAATGCCTGCAGATCCTCAGCTGTTACCTTAGGGTTCTTTGTCACCTCCTTGACCATTACACGGTGTGCTCTTGCTGTGATCTTTGCTGGATGCCCCCTAGGAGCAATGGCACTGAATTTTCTCCATTTGTATACAATCTGTCTGACTGATAGAAGCCCAAGTCTTTCAAAATGCTTTTGTAGCCTTTTCCAACCTCATGAGCCTCAACAACTCTTGTCCAGAGGGCCTCTAAAATTTCTTTTGTCTGGGGCATATTCCACTTCAACAGATCTCTTATTTTGGAGAGCAGAGTCTGCTGGTTTTTATATGACAGGACACCTCTGACCCACACCTGAATGCCACCTTATTTATTGGATCACCTGACTTCAATTACCCCTTTCATAGAAGTCATTATCCTAGAGGTTCACATATGTTTCCCAGCTCGTAACTGTCTGTATATTATCAGCTGCTAATATTTAAGGTTGATCTGTGTTAAACATTGAAAATGTTTTACCGAGGTGATATGTCACCATAAAAGAAATGTACAGTTTCCCTTCCATGTGATATGGGTAAACCAAACACTGTCAATAGTACTATGGATGTTGCATACTGTACTATAAGCACACATGGACAAACACATACACACGTTTTTAAAATGTTACTATAATTATAGTTATACTGAATGATTTTAAAGTGCATGTGTGATAGATTTAGATGATCAGATCAATGTAAGTAGTCTAAACTAAATGCACTCTTTCACACAGACACACGCACAAGTGCACACACACGTGCACACACACACACACACATGCACACACACTGCACCTGTCACTGTTTGTAATTGCTTTTGCTTTTACTCCCTCGTGGTTATTCATGGTACCAGCAATGATCTAGACAAACAAATCTGAAACACTCTTTTGTATTTGAAAGTCTAAATGGCTGCAGACTATACCTTGATTTATCTGAGAAGAAGATTTGGGTGATTTAAAACAGTATACATACAAACTGAGGTGGCTCACTGTAAATGTGCAAAAATAAACCTGCATTCACCAGCTGGGAATATGGTCTTTAGCCTGTGTGGGAGTTCTCGGCTCAAATCAAAGAGGAGAAGAGAAATATTTTAAGGATCATACTGGTGTTGGAAAGATTGTTTTTCTTCATCACAACCATCATGTTCAGCTGTCTTCTCCTCAGTATTCTTGTTTTGGATTCTGCTTATCGCAAAGGTCTTATGACTCCGCCAAAGGTAAAAAGGGTATCTAAACTCTTTCAAAAGTCTTCTGTTTTGGTTTGCTTGGGTATTTGTATCAAAGGCTTTCCTTGTCAGGTGTCATATCATGTTCATGAATGAGATGGCTGATTTAAAATCTGCTTCTCCCATCTATTATGGAAAATGAGAAATGGAAAAGCTGACTCCATATCACCAGCATTTTGGCTTATAGTCAGATCTTATTCCTACAACAAATTTGACACATCAATGTCACAATTAGATAACTTGGAGAAAATCTAATTCTCATGCTTTGGAAGTGCTGGAAACTAGATAGGTAATTTTCAATATCAAATGTCTGACAAGGAAATGAGTTGAACTAAAGACCCATGACCCTCCAGACACTGGAGAAGGGTGAAAAATTAAAGCAGGTTTTGACTTTTGTGCATCATTTTAACACAGTTGACATTTATCTATTTCAATATTCTGTAGTCGAGTGAATCAAATCAAGTAATTCAACAGCCTAATTCAAATAATGAATTTAATTAAAAACCCATTTTGAGGAGGGATGTTGTTGAAAGACGAAGTACATCCAGTACACATTCACATTGTGTGCTTAAGCAAGTTGGATCGTGCCTGCTACCCACACACTATTTTCCACCTGCTGCCCACCTACATCAACAATAGTGGAGCAGAGCCCAGGATAAACACAAATACAAACAGGAACAGAGGAGGGCACATGGTGGCCACGCTCCTTAGATTAACTTTTATCCTCCACAATGAGACCTGTTGTCTTTACCTGGATTCCCTCGGTGGCTGTCAAAATATGGACACCACATTGAAACAATCCTAACCTTCTAACCTAAACTAACCTAAACTTCTTCCACTTTCTCTGCTACATGGGTATGGACAGGGCTAAAGCAGTGATGCTGACCCAAGGTCAGTCTGGGCAGAAATAAACAGATTTACACTTCAAAGCTCTTGCAAGGTAATCAAATGTTTGTGAAAATGAATTTTTCCACGTCTGCAGAGTCTGTAATTTTCTGCTGCGTAGCTGAGCGAGTATACATGTAAATCAGAACGGGGGCTGCAAAGGGTTCAAGACAAAACACAGCAATGGTTCATACTGAAACGTATGATCTGTTATTGAATAGAGTTGAAATGAATCTTTGTTATTTTAATGAGCATCATTCAAAGTGTTAATTTTACTTTTCCCATCGTTACAATAACTCAACCCTGTAATCAGAGAGTGGGAGAGATTGGCGGTGGTGGATCAGGTTTCGCTACCGCTCTGTACCCTAATCCTGGCTTTGGAAAAGGAATGGGAAGAACACAGGTAAGGGCAGCTCTAACACCGGGTTGGTGGGCTGGCGGTGGGTGGCTAGACAGGACATGGGGGGTTGCAGGGTGAGAGAGAGGTGGTTAGTTGTAGCTGGGAGGAGTATAAATGCCTGCACTAGACAGGAGGGGCAAAACGCTGAGGGGATGACAAACACATCTAATAGAGAGAGAGGAGCGAGAGGTACATGCATGGGAAAGGCCCCAATGAGTGAAACTTGTCACTGGAGGCTGTTCTGTGCCTGAGAAACATCTTTAAGAAAGGAGTAGATATACAAATAATTGTAACTTGAACGCAAAGCTGACCATAATCCACCTTAATAGTGGGTATGATTGTATCTAAGTGAGGAGGCTATAGGCTGAAGTATTGACATCTCTATCGCAGTTTTTCACCCATAGTTGAGTTAGTGACTTGGGTGAATGGGTGAGACAAAAACTAGCCTAGATTGACAGAGAACAGAACAGAACAGAACAAAACAGAAGACCAGACAACAAGAAGAAAAGAGTAGACAACAGAAGACCACAGAAGACAAGGCAACAATACAAGACAAACCACGACAAACGAGCTGGACAATTGCAGTCTGGGAGGCCAGAGAAGAATGGCATGTCAGGCGTTCAGTGCCGACTCCTTCACCACGCTGGCAGGAGATTCGGCCTTGCCAATCCTCATGCACCATGCCTCCACCAGTGAATGCCTGCCTGCCACCTCCCATGCTCACAACATGGTGTCTGCAGGTAAATCCTGACCCCTGACCCTTTCCCCCAACATTTCTGTCTTGCAGCCACATTTTATCCTTAAAGTTGTTTAGATGAGCTCTACATATGGGCAAATTATTATTCTCTTCTCCTATGCTTTCCTTTCTACTCCTCTCTTTAACTGACAGCAAGAACAGTAGAGCACAATCTGCAAAAAAAGGATGCTTTCACTGTAGATAAAGGGGAGAATCAAAATTTATTGGATGTTTTAGAGTGCCTTAATGATATGGACCCAGATAGTTCTGCCATGAGGTTAAACCCAGACTGCAGGGAGGCAGGCCTGTAATAACTTCTAGCACGTCTAGTGCTTGCTGTTACAATGTGTGGAACACATTCCAGTGGGATTAGCTTGTATTAGCAGCAAGTAGTACTATTGATTTATAGGGGATGTCCCTCGGCAGTTACAGGTGAATTGCGCCACCCCTGTGAGCAGAGAACAGCGTAATACTGACTGATGCAGACACTTACCCATGTGTTCTCATGTGTATTGTATATGCTCATGGCCTGTTAGGCTCCCAGTTGCTCCACAAGGCCCAATTGACCCGTCCCCGCTCAGTCGGCCTGATGCCGGAGGCATCCTCATCAAACCACAGTTGTGCTCACAGTGCCTCAGGCAGTGGGAGGATGAATTGGATTGAAAAAAACATTTGTTCAAGTCCAATCTTAATTATGTAGATGTGTCTAATCAGCTCATTTGGCCCAGCTGTCTCTACTCAGTGGATAATTGCTTTAAAGATGTGTTATCAGTGTGACAAACTTGACAATGTCTTTTATAGGATGGTGTATTGTGAAAAAAAACTTCCCTGGGGTTTTCGTGCATGCTGATTGGCATAGTTCAGAATAGACTGAATTAGATTAGGCAGCACATTCATGTCTGCAAATCATGTCTTTTAAGGCACATCAAATGTATTACCACTACAAGTACAATGATGTACTCATGGCGTTCTAGTGCAACCACAGGTGGGGCGATGTCGCAAATATACACTGAGTGGATAAAACATTAGGGCAACCTGCTCATTCCATGAAACAGGCTGACCAGGTGAATCCAGGTGGAGTCCTTATTGATTTCACCTATTAAATCCACTTCAGTCATGAAGGGAAATGGAGATGAAGGTGAGGAGGAGGTTAGAGGGTATCTAGTCCTCTTGACATACATGGATTATGCAGAATGGGGTGCAACTCAACGGTAGGAAGGAGTTCCTAATATTTTCCTAACATTTTGTACACTTGGCCATGTTGGTTATTTATTTAAACATTACCCCTTTGCCTTTCAAGATGGGTGACTCAATATGATCCTGTGTTACAGAGCTTCAGCAAAAGCCTTCATCAGACCATCATAGACATGACGCAGACAAGTTTTTGTATGGCTTGTGAAAAATTGCCTCCACATGAGTGTGGGCGGTGCTGTGCAAAAGCAACATGCATCTTCACAACATCAGTAAGAAGCATGCACATCAAAATAGATAAAAGGATGAAAAGTGAATAATTCAATTGTAACACAACAAACACAACCAGGACATTGACATTGTTCAACTTCATTTAAATGCAGTTAGGAGAGGAGAGCATTCACACATTAAAAGGAATGGTCTCAAAGAGAAGTCATCATCTAGCCCTGAGGGTTGCATGTGTTAAGTTTAGCAATCCTAAACATAGATTGCCACCTTGAGGTCAATGCGTTTTTTGGAGTGCTGTCACTTCCTGTGCTCTTCATGGATTCGTTGGAAGCCAGTTTGCAGTTTTTTGGCAGAATACCCATTTAGAAGCATATGTGAGGAGTGCGAAGATCAAACTGTCTCATAGGGAGGCAAAAACAAATGTCACACAACTCAGGAATAGACTGCATGTCAGACACCACATGTTTAGGGTTAGAATAGTCTTAAAAGTTTCCACACAAATGCACAAAGTCATCAATAGATTCACATCCAAACATGCAAACCTGCCAATTCACAAATAGGTTAAGGACTATGAATGCAATGCAAATGGACACGTTTGTGTGAAAATATTACAATATATGTTTTAAAATTGTTAGTGTTTATGTACAAATCATGACATGAATGAAAACTGAAGCATTTACTCACTGATGTTTTTATATATTTACAAATCATTTTTTTCAAATGGTGCGTTACAGATACAAATCTCTCTGCATTTATTTGTGCAATGTGTTTTAAACATGTGTCTGACATGCATTTCTCAGTTGTGTGACATTTGTTTTT
The DNA here is from genome assembly GCA_900323365.1 of Monocentris japonica. NCBI lineage: Eukaryota > Metazoa > Chordata > Actinopteri > Trachichthyiformes > Monocentridae > Monocentris > Monocentris japonica. The sequence continues at coordinate 13,652 of OOFE01023891.1, read as the reverse complement.
GACTCTTTATGAGACTGTATGCTCTCCATGGAGAAGACACATCTGTCATACTTTTTATTGTATTTGTAGAGCAGTACGGAGCCGTACTCAGATCAGATCCTAGCTGACATGTCTCTCTTTTTCCCTGGTGTTGTGAAGAACTGGTCTCCAAACAGACTGCAGTCACATCTCTCTCCATCAGTACTGTCTGGACTAGCGTTAGATCTATATATGAGGTTGATATTGGAGTTTTATTAAAGATCAGATATTGGCCAGTCTGTGTCGTCCATCTCCAATATGATGGAGGTTCCTCCCTGATCACAGCTAGTGAATATGGTTTTATTATTTTTATTATTATGTCAGATAGCTGACCAGAGCGAAATCATTCCAGTGAGGTGTGGGAGGATTTTACTCAAAACCTTCAGTGGTGTCAGTCTGTAAAACCTGCAATGAAACCTGCCTCACCCCGCCTTAAGGAGCTGCTAACAAACCTTAAACAATTTCAGTAGTATGGGATTCAATGGAGAGTTTTAGTGTCCCAAGATGGTCTGAATGCTGTTTCAGAAGCCTTTCCACGCTGACAAGAATACTCAACTCATGAAAATCATCAAATTGGTCAAACCCATATTGGTCAAACCCTAGTCTGGACTGTATGTAAACCTGAATTGTGCTCAGATCAGATCCTAGCTGACATGTCTCTTAAGTCTCCTAGTGTAGAGAAGAACTGTTCTCCAGACAGATTGTAACCACATCTCTCTCCAATAGTGCCATCTGGACTGTCCCTGGTTCAATCATCCAAGCGCTCCCACATGCACCTCTCCACCTCCTCCCTCGGCAACGGCCCTCCCAGCCTTCACTACCCCGTCACCCCCTGTCATTATAGCAACCAGCAGGCCACCTATGGCATGATGGCAGGTGAGGGGTGATGATAATTATGATGATTATGATAGAAAAACAGTAATGAATAAAAACAATGAGGATGATGATGGCAACAATCACAATAGCAAAATAGCAAAATGTAATACTAAGGATGATGGTGATGGTGATAATGAAGGTCTCCCTCTCTCTAGCTCAGGAGATGCTCTCTGCCAGTATTTCCCAGACTCGTATCCTGCAGACCTGTAGTGTCCCTCACCCGAACATGGTGAGCGGAGCAAACGCACTGCAAGGTAATAACCACAGACACACGCACACACACACAATCACTCCCTGTCTCTCTTTCTTCCTCTCCTGGCCTGCTGTTAAACCACAGTAAATTGAGCAGACAATGTCATTTCTCTCATTAAATCTAGATCATAGCCATAGATGAACATTTATTTCAGAACAGTAATGTCCCCTCTACAGTTAAAACTCATCATTGCAACCACAAACTGAATAGTTGAAACTAAAATATATATCATTGTCACTGTAGAGTCAAATCATGTGATGGTTCATTGCACTACAATGCCACCGACACAAGAGGGAAGTGTTGCATTGCTCACAAAAGTATCCCCAATGTTGATATTGTCAGTGATTACATGGCATATATTGTTTTGCCAATATATCAGGTTGATTATGTCCTATTAAAAAACAATGATATTTTTTTTGCAATAAAAATTGTCAAATTATAAGATATTGAATATCAGAACAAAATAACGGCTATTAGCACCATCTTTCCAAAAATATTTGTATCACTACTGGCCTTCAAAAACCTATTACCAATAAAATTCTAGTTACCAGGCTACAGCAGGCTATATTTCAGATTATTTCTGTATGTCAACTCAGCTTTTCTTGTACTGTGGAAAGAAAGGCTCTTGTGGGAATACCAAGTGCCCATGCTGTTTTCAGTGCCCTTCTGACAGGGTCTCCCTTGTGTCTCCAACCAACTAGTACCTCATATTCCTCTCTCTCTTTCTCCTTTCATTGCTCCCTCTCTCTCTCTCTCTCTCTCTCTCTCTCTCTCTCTCTCTCTCTCTCTCTTTCTCTCTCTTAATGCTTTGAAAATCATTATGGTTATTTGTTTATTTGAAATCAATATATGCCTATGAGTTGGGTAGC
>OOFE01023885.1:6904-17345 GCA_900323365.1 Monocentris japonica | reverse complement strand
GGTCCTTTAAAAGGCAAAATTCATGAAGGCAAAAATTCAGAGAAGACATTCCTCCCTGGTAACAGATGGACAAATTTTTATCTTATCTTTCATTTTCTTCACCACCCTTAATTTACATTATATCGATCTACTGTCTCCCAGTGCATGTTTTAAAGAAACACAGAAAGTGTGAGTGATTGGTTGGTACACAATGTTTTAAAGTGGTAATCCTCAAATTCCTTGTTTTTTTTTAAAAATAGTCTCCATCTTTGGTGCTCATAGCTGTGGTGTTTCTGCACTGCACTTCCCAGATATCACCTGTCAATCAAACCGTGTGTCCAGTGCTGTGATGTCTTTTTCCTCAGCTGTTCTGTTGATGAAGTTTGAGTTTCTGTAGGTGATGCTCTTTTCATGGTGGCTATCGCTGCTCATGCTAACTACCCAGTTCTTCTTCTATTTGTTCAAACTCAATATCAATTACAGAGAGAGTAGCAAAACAGGCATTTATTTATAAAAAAATGTAGGATTATTATTTTAAGTAAAAGTTTACAGCTATTATTTCAGATAAATATACTGTTTTTGCTTAGTGCATTTTTGTAATTGTTCCCTATCCAGGAAATTGATAATCAATCAATCAATTTATAACAGGTGTGATCAAGGTGTGTTTGAAGTGCAAAACCACATCACCCCTGCCACCACTCCTTGTTTCCTTTTAAAGCCTCCCTCCACGTATCTCAACATTTGTTTAAATCATTGGTTTACAAGGCAAAGTAGGCACGACAGCTGATTTCTACCAATCAAAAAAGACACTGACTGGCCCCACCCTGGCACACCTGGGCCTCATTTTGGGACTGTGATTGATGGAAATAATCAGACTTTTTGAAATGCTTCCCGAGAGGTTTAGAATCTTGACAGCTGTGATACTGGAGGAGGACTTGAATGTTTTTTTTCATATAATGTCTTTCGCTCCTCCTCCTCAGTTGGTATCAGCTGGACATGAAAGTGTTCAGAATGTGAAAAAATGAAGGAATACATGTTTTCTACAACATCATCATAAGTGGTTATAATTAACTATAAACACATTTATAATGTCTCATGACACTATCTGTGAGGACCTATAGTGATTTTAGGTGGTTATGAAGCTCATTTATAATGTTATAAGTATTTTCTTATAGTGGCTTATGTTTATAGTGTAGCCTATTATAAATATGCATTGAGTGGATCACTTAAAGCAGGGAATAAGTGGTCTGTAAAGCTTTGACTAAAGACTAAGAGCAAGCATATTATAGTATCAGGTAAGCTAACCATCACTGTCTTGTTGTTAACACTGATTAGAACACTAGCTAATGTCGCATTTTAACAGTTACATCAGTTGGTTTGCTAAATTAGCTTGCTGGCTAGTTAGCTAGTTAACAGTTTGTTCAGGTTAGCTGACACAACCCCCAACTCACACTCAGTGTTTTGGAATAGAGACAAGGGCAAAAGACAAGAGTTTATTGTGTCACAGTAACTTAAATTTGGAAACAAATCTACCTTATCACAGTATTCACTTTTACTTACTAGATGTGGTTGTTGGGAGATTTGTGATGCAACTACAAAGCCTCTATAGGTTCTTTTAGTGTCAAGATATTAGAAAAATGTTCATAGGTTGTTACAGCTGCACTTGGAAGCAAGCAAAAACTTTTGACATTTCATTGTGGGTCTGCATACTTCCCCATGCAGCTCCAGCTCTAAAAACTGCAATTAGTGAAACAAACTCATCTTTAACTTATAACTCAATGTATATAGATGCATTTGTCAATTCATAACTTCATAACCTCATAACTTATAATCATGAGTTCCTGACTTGTGACTTAAAGTTATGAGTTGAAAGAACATCTTTCCAAGCATTCACTAAACTAATCATATAACAGCTTAATAATAGATATTTCTAGTTTATTAGCAGACTTCCCAGCATGCATTGGATTTGAGTTAGCTCTCCAGAAACGCCTCCCAACTTCTTGCTCGGACAAAGTTACAGGATAAAGACTTTGTTAAGTATATATGTTACGTGAATCATGGGTCTATTTCTAATGAAAATGCAAATAATGAAAATTATTTCTCGACATACCATATAATAATTGACACCAAAACAACTGACACTAAAAACCTTATTACTGAAACAATAAATAACACTGGAATGCAGTTCATCAATTAGTGGATTCAACTAATAATTTAGACATTTGCTGATTGAACTTATTGTTAAATTAAAACCTATTGTTAAAAAAACTAACTTTTACCATACTATTTCAAGTTCAAGTCAGCAAGGAAACTTGTGCTGTTAAGTTGAAGTATTTGTCATAGGTTTCATGGTGGAAAGGTCTTTATTTTCCTCCTCAGTGTCCTTTCTTTCTCTCTCTCTCTCTCTGCCTCAGCCTCTCACCCTCTCGCTCCCTCTACGTCTTTCTGTCAGTTGTTTGCAACAAATGTCCATCATTCTTTCCCTCTTTCCCTTGTGTCTTTCTTCTTGCCAGAGGAACTGTAGCAAACCTTGGTAGAAATGCGGGGAATGCTGCAGAACAGAGCAGGGGGATTCACTCAGCATTGTTAAAGGGCTGTTCCGCTCCGTTTCTCCTGTAAACAGTCTGTGGGGGAAGAGAAACCCAATATCCTCACTTAACTCAGATCTGCTCTAACTACAGAGATCATAGACCAGGGAGAGAGGGACAGAGGGAAGGATGATGTGAGGGAAGGGCGGTCTAGATCGGGACTGAAAAGCAGAAGTCGATGCTTTGAGAGCTTTGAGATGCCTTGAGAGCTTTTGAACTTTTTAGCCAACCTCAGATCAAATGGACGCGAGGCACATACCAGACTTGGTGCAATGTGGAGCTGTTGCATAAATAGAGTAGACAACAAATACAAGTGCTCTATTGATATTACTTCTAATGCTTCTAATGCCATTATGCACATTAAAGATCCTCAATCTGAAGAAACTCAATCCATCATGATTAGTTATGTATATACAGTACTGTCCAAGTCTTAGGCACGTGTAAAAAAAAACAAAGATGCTTTCAAAAATAATGAAATGAAAAGTTTCTTGATATCAAAAAAAATGACTATGAAGAGCAGTAATGTAAAACACTAATGCAGAAAACAAAAAAAAATAAACATCTCAAATCTAGGGTGCCTTAGACTTTTGCACAGTACTGTATGTAAAGTCAAGGGGATAGATATAATGTGATTCGAGTGGCAAGCTGAAGAAAGACCAAAAGGCCTTACCTTCATCAGATCATAAGACATTTTCCCACATGGTTTTTGGGAGTTTGACCGCAGTTGTTTTAAGGTCGCTATTGGCCTCTGATGAGCTTCCTGTATGGTTATCGATCCTGGAGGAACTGCCTAATCTAAGCAAGGTCCTGCTGGTGCTATATTTCCCCTACTTCTTAATATTCATTGTCTCCGAAATCTTTTTATATCCCTAATCTAAACCTTTCAACAATAAAATCCCTAAGCTCCCTTTTTGCCCATGTGTGTCTCTGCATCTAAAATAATTTGTCAGCAAAACTTCCAAACCCATTAATATCAATTAAATCACTGCCAAATGGATTGTGGTTGACTAAGTGAAGAGTGGGGGAGGGCATCCTGGGAAAAACATTTAGATTTAGATTTTTTTTTAATTTCAACATCTATTCCAACAGTACCTTGCTTCATATTCACACATTCACACTGGTAGCTGCCCAGTACAACCAGTCTTCTACTGTGGGCCACTGGCAGCTCCACTGGAGTGCCTTGTTTAAGGCCACTCATTTGCTTTCCCCATCCACATTTTAACAGCTGGTCCAAGGATTGAAACTGGTGACCTTCCAGTGACAATCTTCCTTTCTAACCTCTAGTCTACTGTCGTACCCATTTCTGTCTTCAAAGCAATACAAAGTAGAAGATTTGAAAGGGTGTGAAGACTTTTGTCATCCAGTGTACAAGATGCACGTGCAAAATTGTCCCAGAAGTCCCTCTTTCCAGAGTGTGGGAGGCTTCCAAGTTTGCATTTGTGGTGTTTATGTCAACTAATGTGAAAAATGCATCTGGCTGTGAGGCAGCCACACGGCTAATGTGAGTGATTGGAATGAATGTAGTGTGAATGTGGTAAGTACGTAGAGTTACTTAAGAACATATTAACAACTTCTTAACTATAACAATGGAAAGTATGAAATACACCGATCAGCCATAACATTAAAACCACTGACAGGTGAAGTCAGTGGTCCCGTTACAATGGCACCTGTCAAGGGGTGGGATATACTGGGAAGCAAGTGAACAGTCAGTTCTTGAAGTTGATGTGTTGGAAGCAGGAAAAATTGGCAAGCGTAAGGATCTGAGCGACTTTGACAAGGGCCAAATTGTGATGGCTAGACGACTGGGTCAGGGCATCTCCAAAACGACAGGTCTTATGGGGTGTTCCCGGTATGCAGTGGTTAGTGCCTACCAAAAGTGGTCCAAGGAAGGACAACCGGTGAACCGGCGACAGGGTGATGGGCGCCCAAGGCTCATTGATGCGCATGGGGAGTGAAGGCTAGCCCGTCTGGTCTGATCCCACAGAAGAGCTACTGTAGCACAAATTGCTGTAAAAGTTAATGCTGGCTATTGCTGCGTATGGGTCTGCGTAGCTGCAGACCTGCCAGAGTGCCCATGCTGATTCTAATGTTGCTAATATTTGGCTAGTATGCTTCATTTGGTATCAAACTATTCAGAGGTTAGAAATACTGTAAGTCCTTCTGTGAAAGTGTTGTTGTAACTCAGACCTCTTTTTATGATCTAGAAGATTGGTTATATTTTTCTCATCCCTCAACTACAATCTTTTGAGATTTAAAGTTCCCAGAATACTTGTTTTTGCACTGGCATTTTTATTTGTGAGTAATCTTCCTGATTCTCCCGATTAGCCACCCTGGCTATGGCAGAGAATGATCGCCAGAGAGGACATTGGGCAGGGGGCAAGGAAAGGATGTAGTGGAAGCTGTTTAGAAGATGGTACAGATAATCTTGTGACCTAGGAGATAAAAATACAGGTCCAAAACAAGTTAGGTTAACCCAGTATCCACAGCAATGGGTCAAAAAAGAAATCTTTTGCTTACAGCTGGTTTGAAAGCTTTCCTTTGTTAGAATATTCTGTCTTCTCTGCAGAAGAAATGTTAAGCATGACACCTTTGTCAATAGTGGGTTAACAAATTGACAAAAAACAAAATGAAATAATCAAGTGTTGTGCACAAGAGGTGACAGCAGGCACAGTTAAGGAATTGAGAGCATCAGCAATATTTTCAGTTATGGCAGAAACAATTGGGTGTCTACCTACGATATGCCACTGAGGGGTCAAGTCAAAGAGTAGCAACATGATTGTTCTCAGAGATCGAGGAATTACAGAGTAGAGAGAGCTTACATCCCTTTCCCAACCCAGGTACTATACTAGGTATTCAACTCATCAAATCAAATATCAAACACTACAAATGGAGGAAGCAAATGTACAAAATAGACAATGTGCATTGTTGTCTACATTATCATCGCACTAGCTAGTAGAACATTCACACGCTTTATACTGCAGGCTGTGATGTTAAAGGTGCTACCTGTAGCATTGTTAAACATTAATATATCATTGTCAGTTAATTGTGATAACTTGGTCTAATTACCGTAAATAGGTTGCCTCTATCTCACACTAGTTTATTGCTAGTGCTTGTCTTGTGTATTGTTAATGTTTCTCAAAAGAAGACCACAATTCCTATAAACCACATTGCTTCCCTTTGAGCCTCCCCCTCCCTGGTGTCTTTGGCTTTACTGAAGAGGATCAACATGTTGGAAGTGATTTTTCCATCTTCCTCCTGCCATTGCCAGAAACTCTGAAAGCTTCAGCTCCGTTTGTGCTGGAAGAACAGCGCCCTCTTCCTGTTTTGTGCCATAAAGCAATCTCCTTCCAACAGATTTCCCGCAAAATCTGACCTGGTGGCACACAATGCAAAATGCAGTGCAGATGCTGACAATCTTCTCGGTGATCTTGTTTGTTTTTGGTAATTATTTTAATGTCTCAAAATTAATGTTTTTGTGTGAAATTTGGATCAACAGGCCTGCAAAAAAAAAAGAAAATGATGTGTTGAGGCAAAGTGTTACTACTGTTTCATCACCATGTAGAACTGTAAATGTGAATACAGCACACATTTTTCACATTCAGCATTCAGCATGATATATATTCTTTAAATTCACACACTGTTTTCTTCATATGCTTATCTCACGTATTTCATATTTTTGGTACATTTTCATATATTTATTTGTCTTGGTATTTCCTACTGCTGTTATTTCACACATAATGCTGTAACTCCTATTTTTTCATACTTTTCATTAAATGTAAATCTACTTAGGCAGTACTACATGTTCTTGAAAAATCTGATTTGTTGCTGCTGCAATGATCCCAATTTCCCCACGGAATCATTTAAGTTTCACCGAATCTTACATTGTTTTTTTTACTAATTTATTCACTTTATTTGGTTGATTCTAGATCCAACCTGAATCCGGCTGAATTTGTCGTCCTGGAAACAAAGAGAGACAAAAATTAAAACACAAAGACCAGTGCTTCAACTGCGTGATACAGGTGTAACAGTGTTAACAATTCATTGAAATGATATGTGAATTTAGCCCGTGGAGGAGAATGCTTGGCGGCCTTGTCTAAAAGACATCAGCACTCCTTCCCCCTCTCTGCTTTGATTGAAGAGCAGCTCTTGTCCTTAACCCCAACCCTGCATTTCACATGCCAATTAGTACAGCTTTATATGTTTCTGTTCTACTGGAGAGCTGCATTAACTCTCACGTCTTGGTGAATAGAACCGTTTTGTTTTTTGTTCCTCTGGAGAGCAAAGGAGAAAGGAGAGAGTGTGTGTGTGTGAGAGAGAGAGAGAGAGAGAGACAGAGAGAGAGACAGAGAGAGAGAAAGAGAGCACCTCTCCACTCCTCTCTTGTCAATCATCACTCGAGTCAGAAACCCATATTAATCTACAGCTGTCCGGCTCTCAGCTGAAACGCACCCACATGCATGCACGCACACACACACACACACACACACACACACACCCTGTGGAGCTTCTGAGAAACAGAACATATGGCTGAATCATGGTGGTACAACACTTTGAATCTTTTGTTTGACTATGGTTTTGTTCCCCACTTGGCTTTTCTCAGCAGCTCCTATCTATCTATCTATCTATCTATCTATCTATCTATCTATCTATCTATCTATCTATCTATCTGTCTACCTACCTACCTATCTATCTATCTATCTTTGCTGCAGTTTGTAGCTGTTTCCTTGTCTGGAGTGAGGAAAATATGACATTTACGTTGAACACTTCATTTCTCATCTGACCTGAGGAAAATTGGCCTTGGCCCTGAATCACAACTCTCTCTCTTTGCTCTCCACCATTCTTTTCTCTCCGTTTCTCATGCTGTCACACACACAAACACACACACCAGATTCTTCTGGACGTGAATATCCTCTGTTTGGTACCTCCTTGCATAGTACCTGCATCTACCTGTCAGTGCAGGATCTTCCACCCACTTCATTGAACAGTGCAACATCCTGCCTAGTATCGTGTGCTGAAAAAAAGGTTTTCATGATGAAAAGCAGAAGCATTCATAACCCTAGAATTGATCAGTACTATGAAAAGCCCTTAACTTGAACTGATTCTAATGGCACATTTTGAATACCTAATATTTAAGCAATATCGGAGTGATACATGTATAGTTAAAAGTCCCAGTGCTGTTATACTCTATATCAGCACTCATGGAATGCCTCTTGTCCAATCAAATTACTTGGTCGGAACTAACTGTTGTATAAATAGTATATATACGCATGGAAATGATCAAATTTAAAGTAATAATCTCATTTTCATATACATAAATGTAAATAAATGAATGCTTTTACATTTGCTGTTCTAAACACCCAGTGTGATGAAGAAAAGAGCAGAAACTCAAACTTCATCAACAGAAAATCCAAGGAAAAAGACATCACAGTACTGGACACCATGTTGCTTGCTGTCCCAAATAGTGGTGGAGACGAGAAAAGCCGCTGCTAAAGTCCACTTTTCCCTCAACCCCCACAGTGTGCATCCCACAGCTTTTTCACTCCTCTTGTTTTCTACCTGCAATAACTAGGGGAGGAATGGAGAGGAAGAGGAGGAGGGAGTGAGGGAAAGTGGATTTTATTTGCTACTCCATCATCAAAAAATGGATGTCTACTATTGACTAAGTGGCCTTAACCCGAGCCCACAATACTGGGGGCCAGGATAGACTTAATGCTGCCTCTAGCGGGGTCCTTTCATCTGTAACATTCTACAGTGAAGGCCAAAGCATAACCGCAGATAGACAACACTGGTCTGGTTTCACCTGGTATCAAACCAGCGTAAATCAAGTGTTGTAGAATTATGCATTGATCTAGCTTCAATTTTATCCACATTTCAATTAGTTACATTAGACTATTATCTGGTTAATTAGAACAGCTGCCTCATAGCACTGCAATGTAAATAATAGTCACAGTAATAACAATACTGGGTAAGCTTTTACAGTATTGCTAAGCAGACAGATCAGGTTGTCATTGTAGATCACAGAACAGTTATTTCCCAAGTGGAAGAGGAACCTTTGAATGGTGCCTTTTTGCTGATCTCATCAAGACCTTTGAATTGATATACAGTATATAATTTTCACCTTTTTCACCTTTGTAATCACATGAAGTAATGTTGTCTCTCTTGTTCAGTTGGTGGGGAAATATACTTGCAAAAGCTTAAAAGCAGTCAGTGTAAGATTTCCACTTCTCTGCCTCCCCCAACGGTGCTGTAGTGCAAAATATGGCAGAGGAGCAGCCCCTGGTAAACACCGGTATGCCTCTCAAATTGCCTTTGATAAAGCATGGTCAAAAACAAGAATAAACATTGGTACTGATAACGAAAGGTGGAGGAACCTGCTAGACAGCCAATGTTTATTGGACTGGTATCTGGACTATTACTATCAGGGAAACTAGTCTAGCTCTACTAACTAGATCTAACAGCTTGTTTCCATTACTCGGGGCCAGGCCAAGTGGAGATGTTTGGAGAGGGGGGGCAGGATTTGATTCGTCATTCACGAACATACATCCTAGATAGTGTACAGCTATTTAATTTGATCTCTTCACATTTACAGACACATTACCTATGAAACTGCGCGAGGCAACTTGGCAAATTAGCAGCCCCAAATTGCAGCGAGAGGCAACTGGAAAATTTGAACTTCATTACCCAGAAATCCCGTAACTTCCTGCGATGTCAGTAAACCGCACTGGTCTGCGATCGTTTTACACGAAAGGATACCAAAGGGATGAGAGAGGCAAAACGTTGATGAGTCCAGCTTTCTCTGGATGGAGCACTGAGTCGTTTCTGTTTAGGAGACACTTTTGGTTTTCACTCTTCACTTCCTGTGTGGACATTTCCTACCAGTGACCATACCCGACACCAGAACTTAATTTGGGCAAACAGGGTGAATCTACAGCATCTCAATTAAGGGGGAAAGGACATTCTTCTCTGATGCAACCGCACTATGTGATTGAGGCTGATAAAACTGGTGAAGCTTTCACATGAAAATCCTATAGTCAAACAGTTACTTTCTAACTTCAGTGATCCAGGGATTGTGATTTCACTTTTAAAAAGGTGTATTTACCCAGTCCTATATCATATAGCCTTTTTTGACATTTCAGAGGTTCAAATTTCCCCCCTAAAACAACACAGAAAATGTCATTAAGCACCCAATAAGAAGTCATCTTTGCGTCGGATAGTGCCATTACTTTATAGTTGCAGGCAGACAGCAAATACATTACATTACAAAGAGTTTACATTGGAGCGGGTTCAACAGAAACAATACTTATTAATAATATATTAATATATCCACATAGAATACAGCATACTGTGACCATTCCATTGACTTACAGTATGTACCCAGGAAAAATTAAAATGCTTTTCCCATCCAAATTGTACATAAATGGTGGGCTGGAGCATCAGTGGTATAGAGAGTTGTCTCACACACACACACACACACTCACACAAACACACACACATTTGTATTACTATACTTGTGAGGACCTTCATTGATAACATTCATTCCCTAATCCTAACCGTGACTGTTACCCGAAACCCTAAACCCTAAACCCAATCCTCATCTTTCTTTCTTTGTGAGGGCATTTACTCCACGTAAGTACAGAAATACAAGAATGCACACACACACACACGACTGTTTGACAATTGTGTTTGTCCATCCTTTCTCCCCTCCCTCATATCAGACCAGTTGTCCCAGTAGGTCAGAATCCAGTTTGCAGTAAATGCTCCTTTTATCATGTCCAGAGGGCCTGGCTCAAACACTGCACAACGGGATGGTGTGTGTGTGTGTACGTGTGTGCGTGGTGTGCGTGTGTGTGTGTGTGTGTTCTGTGAGTTGAAGA
>OOFE01023869.1:0-10270 GCA_900323365.1 Monocentris japonica | reverse complement strand
ATGCAAATGTATACTCAGATTTGAAAATGTTTTGTTGCAGCTTTATGCTAAAATCGTTTAAATTCATTTTTTCCCTCATCAATCTATACTCAATACCCCATAATGACAAAGTGAAAACAGAATTTTAGAAATTTTTGCAAATTTATTAAAAAGGAAAAACTGAAATATCACATTGACATAAGTATTCAGACCCTTTGCTATGACACTTGAAATTTAGCCCTGGTGCCTCCCATTTCTCTTGATCATCTTGGAGATGTTTCTACACCTTGATTGGAGTCCACCTGTGGTAAATTCATTTGATTGGACATGATTTGGAAAGGCACACACCTGTCTATATAAGGTCTCACAGCTGACAATGCATATCAGAGCAAAAACCAAACCATGAGGTCGAAGGAACTGCCTGCAGAGCTCAGAGACAGGATTTTGTCAAGGCACCGTCATAGGATGCCACCTTTCCAACAGTTAGTTAGTAGCAGTGAAACTAGATCTGTCCTGGATTGATACAATAGTCAGGGTTGATTTTTGCAGGGGTCGAACTTGTGACTTTCTGGTTACAGGACCCCACACAATACAGACTTGTTAATGGGTCGCTCTATTCTGACTGATTGTGAGCGGTACTAGAGGCTTTCTCTGGCGACAAGCTTTTCTCGATCCAGCCGCACATCTGTGATCTCTGCGCAGTGCAGTGCAAAAACACCACAGCAATGACTGCTTTACACCAAAGATGGCAACGTCATAAAAAAAATCTCACACCACTTTAAATAAATCTTGATGGTGATATTTGATGGCAAGGCTGGACACCTGATGTAGCCGGTAGCTCCAGAGTTGCCAACTCCAAGGACAGTAGATATTGGCTGGCTCAAAAAGTCGCAAGAAGTTGCTGGATTATGTCATACACAAAAGTACATATGAATATATTTTACATTTGGTGTGCACTCTCCCGCTCTTAGTGGAGGGAGGAGGCTACACTGTGTATGGGAAGTGCTGTGACCATCAGAACTCTTTGGATTTGACAACCAAGTAGCACAAATTGGCATCCGCTGTACCGATTTCTGCAAATGGTGACACATTAACATTTTTCCCAATGGTCGGAAGTCACCAGGTGGGTCTCAAAAGTCACTAAATCTAGCAGCAAATTCATTAAGTTGGCAACAGTGGGTATCACATTACAAGCTGTTGTACCAACCTGTCTGGTGGTGCAAACGGGGGTGAAGGCATTGGTCCCACAAGTGAAGAGCTTCCTCTCATTGATCAGCAACACCCGGATGTAGTTCTGACACTCCTCCTGTGGACAGGACAAACGCACCACCACTCAGTTTGGTCATTTAATGCTTTGGAAAGAATTCTTCACGCTTTTATTTCATCGCATCTGGACTACTGGAATGCCTTTGTCTTCTTCCCTAGCAAATTTTCATTAGCCCGGCTTCAAGTGATGCAGAATGCTGACGTAAGGATTTTGACTACAATCAATACTGCCCCCGTCTTCATAGGCTGCCAGTCAACTTAGATAACTAAATTCTTCTGAACACCCACAAGGCTTTGCATTGTCGGGTTCCAATTTATATTACTGAGTTGTTATCCTCAGGTCCTCTGAGCAGGTCCAATCTTAAAACTAAAAGTGGTGTTGCCTTAGACTCTGGAACAGCCTCCCTGTAAAATTAGACAGGCCAACTCAGCCTGTGGTTTTAAGAAATTACTGAAGAGACAGTTTTTCTGTTAGGCTTTTTCTTAATCTCATGTTGTGTGTTGTGCTATGTCTTATGTAATGGCTGTTTTTTTGTGATGTGACTTCAATGGTTGCTGGCTACTCTCCAAAATATGGGCTTAAGTCCACAGTGTCAACAAACTCACAAATTCTCATACTTTCTTGTGCAGTCATCCATTGTCATCATTACGTGACACCCAAACAGCATAATACTTCATAAGTCAGCACAGTGATGTACAATGTGTTCAGTTTATTCAGCAGTTCAGTGGCTCATGTATAAGTAAGAAGCTCAGTTGCTGAATTAGAAAAAGTGCTGTTGGTTATGAAATTGTCATTTTTTTAGATGAATCAAATGAACCGCCCAAAAGAAAAAAGGCGTTAGTTAAAAGAATCAGTCTTCCCACCACTAGTGATTGTCAGTCTAGAAAGGTGCTATACAAATTTACTTAAAGGGTCATGATGCCCTCAGTTTGAGCCTTTCTCTGCCTACTGTACATGCGGCATGATTATGTGCAAAATTCTGTATACCACCAAAACCATACTATTCAGTCCAAAGTTTTTCAGACGCTAGCTGCTGATAGTAAATTGGGATTTGCACAGAAAAAGCAGCAAAGAAGCATTATGTGATGTATTGCCAAGATGACCGGGATGGATGTTTCATTGTACAATTGCCACGAACATTTATTAATAACTGAAATGCATACTCCTTTCATTACTGAGGTACATACTACTCATACCATGACTTCCAGTCAATGCTATTTCAATCTCCCTTACAATCCAAAATTCCAAAACTAGAATTCCACTTTTTGCTTTATCCATAAAATATTGAGAATGAATGCTTTCTCACGCAGTGTCAATTTACATTTTGAATGGAGTGAAATCAGAATGAATTTGACCCCAAAGCTGTCCCATACTTTAGGCTACAATACCACAATACCTCAGTTTTCCCTTTGCTCTGACATGAGCGCTTGGTGTCATCATCAGGTCCCCATTCTGTGGCCTTGGAAAGAGAGATATACATATATATACATATATATTGGATTTGTGAATGTACAGACAAAGCACATACAACAGGTAACAGCACAAATTTAAAGAAATACATAAAGAAATCACGTTTTTGGGGGATTGTCCTGTTGTGTTGAGAACATAAGACACCAAAATCATCAAACAAACACTTGAGCAAACACTATGTTGATGAACAAAACAAGCAATAAAAGCACAAAATGAAATAAAAGGGTAAAATAAAGATGATAGATAGATAATAATAGATTAAAAATTGGAGCCTTGTGTCTCAGTTGGAATGGACCTTATATTGTATGACAATATACTGTAAAGCTGCACAGAGTTTTGGGGAATAGCTTCAGGGGTTTTATAGAGTTCATTCATTTTATCTGGATGGCCAACCTCAGTATTTCTCCCTGTGTACGTTTCGGTATGTATCCTTAGGTTTAATCTCTACTGCATCAGAGGTTTACCTCCATTGTGGGACACATTTACAAAGCCATTTTTCGGGTACGGGACACAATTAGATTTTGTTGATCACGAGCAGGACACCAATTCATTGCGGGGCAGGAATCCGAATCAGCACTTTGGACACGAGAGCGCTTCAACTTGGAGAAAAAATAAAGACCACCGTGGGATAGCAAAACAAAGAAAATGCAAGATAAGCGTTACTTAAACCATAAAACTCTAACAATGAATTACTATTTGGCTCAGCTTCATCGTTGGAAGATGCTTAGTAGAGCTATTTCTTTTGACTGTTTTGATGATGCTGAGCATTGTACTATTGTTGTATTTGTGTAGTGTGCACTTGTCATAACTATCTAATGGTATGTTCACTTCTGAGGCCGGACAAGTGCCTGTCTGGCCAAATCAAGAATCTCCAGACCGGATGAGGAAACTGAATGAATAGCATTCTCCCCTCCCTCAACAGCTACTGTCAAGATGCCTTTGAGCAAGGTAACCCCCAGAACTGAACTGCTCCAGTGGAGCTGCTTAGTGGCCAACAGACTGTGGTTGTACTTGGCAGCTCAGTTATGAAATGTATTGCCATTGATAGAAATACACTATTTCAGACAAAAACATACCGTTGAAATTTACTCACAAATGTTTTGTTAGCCTTTTCATCACCGATGGGTGTTAGCCATTTTCTGCACTGTACAACCAAAGGAAAAATTGTATGCAACTATCCTAGCTGGAAACGGCTTCAGTGGCTCCATTTTCATGCATGATGATTTCCTTTTTTTATCCGGTTAATCAGGCAATCCTCGTTTTGGGTCAAGGCATGCAAACATTATAACTGGGTCAGAATAACCTGTGTAAGCTTATACTCCAAATATAAGAAACCTGGTTAAGGCTGTGATCAGATAGGAGGATTTCTTTCTCCTGCTCAAAAGCAAAGCTCAGCTGTGAGTGTTGCTAGTAATAGAGAAAGCAATAGGTCAAAGGGCACAAGGTTGCATTCTGGTTGCAAGCTGTCTAATTAACAGGGGGATAAGGTTGAAAATAAAAGCAGACAAGAAAAAGTTAGCGATTGTGGTTAAAATCGAGAGCTGTTCAACTTGGATTAACCTAAATAAGATCAGAGTATGATCAATAACCAGGTTACTCTGTGCATGTTAACTTACTCAATGATGCTTTTCCATGGCTGTCCCTGGCAACAAGGGCCAAAAACGACAATCCATTTGTAAATGAAAGGGGTTTGGCTTAGAGTTATGACTTTCAGTCCGCCCTCATAGTGCCTGGCCTCTTTTCAAGTCCCACTGATGAAAAAAAATAGTGCAAAGTGCCCCTCTCCCTGTCAAAGTTCTCCATTTGTGATAACACTGATGGACGGGTAGTGTGAGACTGAGGTCCAGAGTCATTAAAATTGCATTGTTGTGGGAATCTGTAATTTTTTTTATCACCATTTGCCACGATTTGCACTTTGTAGCATTTTTTCTTGTAGTATGCTTCAACTTTAAGAATAATCCACCAAGGCTAGTACCCTTTATAATTGAAGCACTTTCCAATCTGAAGTTCTTGGATGGAAAACCCTCACCCTTGCTTGTCTGACATGCTGGAGATGACGCCTGTCTTGCAGCAATGGTAGCAGCCATTCTGAATGGACAAAGTATTTATGCCACCTTCCAAAGATCTTATATGCGCTACATTAATTTCAGGGAATTGGTGTTGTGAAATGTTAAATAAATATTACCTGGGCAAAATAATGAAATGTATATGTAATTTACATAGACATGACCATTACAGGCACAGTTTGTGAATAGCGAACCAGAGTTAGAACTAGACATATACAACCGGTACGATCCGGTACACCCACTTTTACTCATTTTCCACCATTAACACTTGGTTTAGCTGTCCTTACCTGTATAAGAGAGGCGTTGCTCAAGCTCAGTCTGAAAAGGTAGTTTCTGGAAAAAAGAGAGAGGAATGATAGCAATTTCATGACAGTCGTTACTGGATTATTTACTTAAATATGGATTACCAAATATGAAATATATGTTGGATATATGTAGGTATACGTAAGTAGATATAAGTGAATATATTTGAATATAAGTATGTCTAAACATAAACATATTTGTAATATATGTATAAATCTATATGACTAATATAGCTATGTATAAACAGTTTAAAAAAAAAAAATAAAAATATCAATATGTACACTATGAACATAAATATGAAGTAGAACCATTATGAAAATATAAATATAAACACAACAATGTATGAAACTGAGGAGCAGATCTATGAATTTACAGCAATATACAATACGTCTACAAGAGGCCACACTTGTACAAAGAGCGATGTGGTGGCTAGACTAGTTTTGTAAAAAAACAAAACAACTTATGAAATATATTCACTTCCCTAGGTACCCATAGCATATCAGTGTCACTAGCATACCAGTAACAAATCAGGGCTGTAATCAGCCTAAAAGCCATGTACAGAGCAAATATCCCAGTGTTAATAAGACAAGTGTTGATTGGAGAGTTGTTTGTCCACTCATAGAGCTGATATGGCTCTGGGGCGGCTATCAAAAGTGTTCATTAACTCTGATGGGTGTGCACTTACTGAAACACTGGTATGGTATTGATAACATTTGCCGATATTGCTGTGTATAGAGAAGCTTTAAGTGTAATGATTTTCCTGAGCGTCACCTTGCTCCTACTATGAGCTGGTTTCTGGTCAGGTCCAAGGCCAGCTGGGAGAAGTCCTTCACTCCCGGATGAGAGAACTCTGACATCCACGGCCTCAACGCTGGATGGAGAAAGAGGAGGGAAAGGATGGATGGTTGGAGGAGAAGGGGTGAAGAGGAGGTTGAGCAGGAAGAGGATGAGAGGGGATGTGGGAGGAGAGAAACGACAGGATGAAGGAGGTGAGGTAGAAAAAAGATGCATCATGAAAGACATACATTACAGTCATTTAGTAGACGCTTTTATCCAAAGTGACTTACAATGGTATTGGACACTATGTGGGGATCGAACCCACAACCCTGAGACTGAGAGTCTCACGCTCTACCGACTGAGCTGTCCGGGCCAAAGACGAATGAGGAAGAGGAGCGGGAGAAGAGACAGAAGGAAGACAGGAGGAGGAAGAGCAGGAGGATAAGGAGGAGAACAGGAGAAACAGGAAGACGTCAGGAGGAGGAAGACCAGGAGGATGAGGAGAACATGAGAAGCAGGACGAAGTCAGGAGGAAGAAGAGCAGGATGATGAGGAGGAAGAAGAGGAGGAAGAGCATGAGGACAAGGAGGAGAAGAAGAAGTAGGAGGAAAAGTAGGAGGAAGAATGAGGAGGAGGAAGGAGGAGACAAAAACAATGGTGTCATCCATGCGTTTGTGTGAGAATCATTCTCTACCAAATGGCATCTGGCTCGTAGCTCCAGTGTTTTCACTGATGTGGCACATTTCTCTCCACTGACTCAATGAATCGCCTGATCTGGCAACAAACTCAATATTAACCAATATGGGGTCACAAATGCCAAAAAGAAGATTAGCAGCCAATGTAAATGCCATATAAAATCTATTTGCATTGTTCAAAAACAACGAAACTTTGACTGTATTCACATTTGTACATAGCGATTGACCCAAAGCGTTCACCGTGGGGTGGCGTCTTTACTGCTCCTTTAAGTATTGAAGAGAGCTCACATCAGCACTCCTGCAACACTTTCACTATGAGATGAGCAGCAAAACTAATAGTTTTGCCCTGCTCCCTCTTTGAGATGCTTTAGAAACACTTTGGCGTACTCCTCTGGCTTCTGTATGACTTCACCTCACATCTGTATAACATTGATAAAGCAGAAACGGTGCTGAGGTAGTTGGTAACTTAACAATATGTTAATAAATCCAGACTGAGCCTGTGCCAGTCTGCTAAAACCTAATACTGTCCAAGAGGCTAAACTAAGGGCGCGTTCACGCCCAGCCAGGGGCAGACTTAGTGATTTTGGGGCCCTAGGCAAAGGCAAACATGGTGCCCCCTTAATCCCAACCTTCCCTCTTTTCAATCCATCCTTTCTATACATTACAAAACTTTTATTTTCCTCTTTTTTTATTTGTGTGCATCACTTAGGTAGCTTTGCTTCATGTTTTTACTTCTTTGGGAAAGAAAATGGCAATATACTAGTAGAAGTCAATTGGAATAGTTCACTGTAGCCTGGCTGAGTAGGGGTGTGGCCATGACTGATTGAAGATTGAATTAGAATTTCTTCTTTTGTTGTATCAAGAGGAGGGGTGTTTTTCAATAAGTGAATTTCTTTAAAACTGTATAAAGTATGTGTATAGTACTTGATATTCTTGTTTTTTGTGGGGCCCTCTGGTGGCCTGGGGCCTAAGACAATCGCCTACTGTTGCCTAATGGTAAGACCGCCCCTGCACCCAGCATGTTCAGAGTGGTTTATTTGAACTCTGGAGCATTGAGTCCTTAAGTTAGAGTTGAGTAAAAGTAGTCCCTCATGCTTGAAAAGCCAAGCATCACAGAATGAAGCGAGAATAAACCGCAGTCAGGACTGATGCTCATATTTGGCTATTTATTCATGTGTTCTTAACTGGAGAAGGGAAATTACAGCAAAGAGCACAGACCAACATGCTTAGCTAAAGTTACACGGACTGGAATCACATTTGACTCCTGCCCGCTGCCAAAATCCCTGGTAGGACAACAGGTTACCTAAAATCTGTCCAATAAACAAGAAACATGTTCATTTTTGTTTACAAACCCTGGTTCACTTGTAATTGGGCAGTGTGAACTTAAACGAACCAAAAATACAAAAATGCAACAAAGTCAACTTTTCCTCTCTGGTTTAGACCAAAGAAAACAGCTGCAGGTGTGATCGGACCCGAAGCTAAGCTAATGCTAACCCAGTTCATTAGATAGAGAGCTTGTAGGATTAATGTATCTGAAGCAATAACGTGGTTTATCAAGCAAACACTTTGATGTGAACACATCTAAGCTGACACAGAATCAAAACAACACCATGAAAGGCCTTTACGCAGTCTTTAGGCTGCTAAAGAAGGACACTTAAAGAAGGACACTTTTATTGTTGTGTTGAGACACAACAATAAAAATTTTTTTAAAAAAAAACATACATTACGGAGCAATTTCCAATTCATATTCAAGCTCAACAACGCGTTTATTATGACTTTATTAAAAAACAGCTGAAATTCAATATGTCTTGAAGAATTGTCAAGCAGAGTTCTAAAAAGTAACATTTAGACAGCCCACTGCGGATTAGATTAATTCAACTGGCAGTTACACCTTTAAATGTATCCCAGTCAAAGCCTTGGTGAATGAGATTATACAACACTTATGAGTTGTTAATGAGCCCCATTAATTCTCATATCTGAGAGCTTTTAATACAGCCAGACCTTTACTTTATTATCCATATAATAAACCAAACATTGCCTCTTGTATAGCAGTAACCGCCTAATTTAGCTCCTCTGAAATGTCAAATTAGACTTTGAAAGGTTATGACCAGTCTAAAACTTTTCAAAGATGGCTGTGGCATTTCAAATAATAATGAACCATTATTCTCGTCTCACCTCACTTTACTCGAATGGCTTTGAATGCCTGTGCCACTTAGGGTTTGGACAAAAACGGGATGAGGACAGCAACAGAAGATGGATACAGATCATTAAGAACAACAGTGATTTTCCAGGAGGAAGGTATTGGATCTGAATTGCTTTTGAGCACTGACAACCTCACACTAATCCCAATGCACAGTAGCAGAGATAACCTGGTGCAAGACGATTGACAGCTTTCTAAGAGCAACTGCTAGTCATTTGGCAGTGACAGTCATTTCCTAATTTCTCACCTTTAGACCTCAAGAAATTAGAAACTGAGGCTTGACAAAGGTTAGACAAACAAACCCTGTCAAACAGAAAGCCAGATGGAGGGAGATGTTGCTCTCCAAATGAAGTTGGTAGTGAGAAATTCCCGGCTGGTAGGTTAGGTTGAAATTACAACCTCTGTGCATTCCAGTGGTCCAGCTCAGTAAAACCAGGGGAGAAACCTGATCGCCTACAAGAAGCTGATGTTTGTGTGGCTGGTTTCATTTCCCATGCAACAGCTAACATTATGTCAATGCTATTTGGTTCATACAATGTTCTACGCCAACTAGCTAGCTAGAACATTTGCAACTGTATGTACAACTTTACATTTCAAATGGTTTAACCATTTACCACACATTTTGATTTGATTTAAAAGGGATAATCTGCTTAATTCTTTAATTTTGGTGACACCTTTGGTGATAAGCTGTCATTGCTTTTGTGTTTTGAACATTTTCAGTGTATCCACTACTATGACAATAGTATGTAATAGATATGCAGTAATAATGTAACTAAACAATCAATTTGCCAGAACCAAATATTAAGCTGATAATAACAGTATATCAGAATGGGGGTTTATGGCCAAGTAAGAGTCCGTGTCAGTGGGGGTCTGGGGCCTTGTTCTTGAGGCCGACTGCTGACGGGAAGAAACTGTTTTTGTGGCGTAAGGTTTTGGTCCTGATGGACCGCAGCCTCCTGCCAGAGGGGAGTGTTTCAAAGAGTTTGTGGGAGGGGTCGGCCGCAATCTTCCTTGCACATCTCAGAGTTCTGGAGGCGTACAGGTCCTGGAGGGATGGCAGATTGCAGCCAATCACCTTCTCAGCAGTGCGAATGATACACTGCAGTCAGTCTGCCCTTGTCCCTGGCAGTGGCAGCAGTGTACCAGATGGTGATGGAGGAGGTGAGGATGGACTCAATGATGGAGGTGTAGAAGTGCACTGTCTTTGGCAGGTTGAACTTACTCAGCTGCCGCAGGAAGTACATCCTCTGCTGGGCTTTCTTGGTGAGGGAGCTGATGTTCGGCTCCCACTTGAGGTCCTGGGTGATGATGGTACCCAGGAAGCGAAAGGATTCTGTAGCGTTGACTGGGGAGTCACACAGGAGGATGGGGGTGGGTGGGGCTGTGTCCTTCCTGAAGTCCACAACCATCTCCACTGTCTTTTGAGCGTTGAGCTCCAGGTTGTTTTGTCTGCACCAGGTCACCAGATGGTTGATCTCCCACCTGTAGGCAGACTCATCACTATCAGAGACAA
>OOFE01023868.1:0-10064 GCA_900323365.1 Monocentris japonica | reverse complement strand
CACCCCACCTCACGCAGCCTCTCTCTTTTCCTCTTCTCTCTCCCCCCATCCTGTCTTTGACTGCCTGCACAGTTTATAATGGGCAAGAAGGTGATATTTCCTTCTGTCTGGCTTGTCTCTCTCCTTCCCTCCCTCCTCTCTCTCTCTCTCTCTCTTTCTCTCTCTTTTCATGTTCCTGACAGCAACAGTTTCTGAGGGCGCATCTGGTCTTTTGTTCAGCCCTCACTCCATTTTCAATTCATCTGATTTTCTTGTCTCCACTCTCTCGCTCTCTCTCTCTTTCTCTCTCGCTGCATGTCTCAGTGTGATACTATGCCACAAACTGAAAGAGGTCACTTTCATTTCACAGAAGCACACTTTGTCTTCAAGACCCTACAATCCAAGGCATTACTAATACGATTTGGAATTTTATTTTCAGTTCTCTGTGTTTTGCATGTATTTTCTGTTTCGATTTTCTCATATATGTCGAAGATAGAAAAGCCTACACCAGTAAACTGTGACTTAACATCTATCTGTCTAAAGCCTCCTGTACACAGGTATGACATAATGATGGCCATGAAAATTTGCTCCAGCTACACTTATAGCACCCAAATATAGCACCATGCTCAATGGTATCTGTAGTATGTGAAACAACAGCAGCGTTTTCCATTTCCATCATGGGAACTCTGCCCCGACTATACCTCAGGTGGAACATTTCACTAAAGTAGGTGAAGAGATCGAGTCATCTCAGGTTTCTGGAATTCCCCAGACAGCATATCTTATGATGTCTGCATGGGATTGTACAATATCTCAAATGAATATTGCGTGATAAAAACCATGACTGCTAGGCTGTAGTTGTCTGGCTACCCTACCAAACATCCATAAAGAATGCTCTAATGGCTCAGCGTGAAAACAACACTCTGGCCAGCAGCTCCACAGTCATGGGAAAGACACTGAAGGACAAACATAAGAAACCAAGCGGTGCAATCTGGCCCTCCAGCTGAATACTGCGATTAATACAATAAAACCCTCACAACCTCATGCACAGTATTTTCAGCTAATTTATATTTGGATGGCACAAACTGTGAAAGAGACACATTTGGTGGCAATGGGTGCTCTAAACACAGTTGGAATAGAAAGCCAGAGGGGTGTCATATGCAACTTTGAGCCTGTGGGGGAATAGAGAGAAAAAAAGGAGCACTAAAAGGCAGTGCTATGGGTTATTTCTATCATACAGATAAAAGATTATAGCTCAGATATAGCTCCAATAACTAGATCTGCTTTAAAATAGTCTTGATTCTGTGACAGTGGCATGTGTGAGTGTCTGGGATGACATTTCTTGCCCTCCTCTTGGCTATAAAGATTACGACAGTGTGATATTTATTCAGTTCTCATGACACTGAAAAAAGACAGAAAGAATCATACATTACAGTTATGGTGTCAGGCCATAACTGTATATATATATACAGTATATATAAATGACAGTCAACATCTGTATAAATACTGTACATGACAAACTGATGTGATATTCTCTGGTTCTAAGACTATTGTGACATCACTCATGCTGCCTGCTCCAGCAGTGAAAAACGGGCAGTGTAAAAGCCAGAAATAAGTCATAACAAAAGTGTGTAGGATTAAACACAAAGATTCACATCACAGCGCCAACCACACAGCTAATTCATGACCTATAAATAAATACACATGCAGGAGGAGGACTGACAGGAACTGTAAAACAATGCTGAACACAATGGAGAAAAATGTATACCCAATAAATCACTAGGAGACCCCCTTGGTTTTCAGCAGCTTTCTAGAACATACAGCTGAAGTTCAGATGCTTTCATTTATAAAGACCCTAATTCTAGGAAAGCTATTTTTTTTTGTCTGATTACAACATCCACACAGACAGATGATTAAAAGCAAAAGTCACAGGGAGGAAGAAGAAGAAGTAACCATAATGACAAATAACACTCATCGTTTCAGGTGCTACCCCAGGCACACAAGTCACTTCCTGATTTAGCTGTTGTCATAGCAACATTTGTTTGTTTTTCCTCTGAGCTGGTAACAAGAAATGAAGCCAAGGCAAATACAGACTCAAAAACAAACACAAGCACAATCACACTCCAACACACCAATAAGTCAAATAAGTTATTATTAATCAATAATTATAATTCTAATAATGATACATTTTAATATTTGGTGTAGTTAAAAAGTGATCATGGATAGAATGACTAATGCAAATATGGTTATTTAAAAAAAATATATATATATTTTAAAAATAAGACAGCAAGATGAAGACAAAATGATAGTGTGGTGTGAGAGAGAGAGAGAGAGAGAGAGAGAGAGAGAGGGCGAGAGAGAGAGGAGACTCTTTAAAGTCAAGTGATTATCCAGCCAGAGTTCAGTTTCCCTCACAGAACAATGACTGTCCTAGTTTCTCTCTCTGCAAAGACGATCCATTCCTTTATTGAATTGTTGGCTCAGTGTGTAATATTTGCCTGATTGATAAATGTCCTTTTAAACACTTGAACACACACATGGTCACATGTAGGTCAGACCCAATCAAAAAGGCTAACTCAGTCAACAGTGCAGTACAATGGAATGCAAAAACCTCTCAGTCACTGTCATCTTATACAAGTAAAATAAACTTGTATAGAACTTGTAAGTTGAACTTAAGTATTCATGCTTAAGCTTGCGGGCAGGTCATATTTCTCCAAAAAGGGTCAGTTTAACTTCAGTTAGGTGTGAGGTGAAGGTGGCATCACATTTCCATTCCTAGGATTTCAACTAAATCAAAGAGAAAACGTCTTGAATTTCTTAAAGAATGACTTGAAGAGCGACAATATCGGAAAGAAAATGCTTGAAGAAAGTAAGAGACGAGAGAGAGAAAGTGAGGCCAGACAAGCCTGAATATTGGTTTGAAAAAGAGCCAAACAGTTAACCAAGGCTCCAAAGTACACATATGACGTAGAGTAGCGCAGAGGAACACCGGAGGTGAACAGCTGTATGCCGATGACTGAACCCCAAATTACACATTAGACTGCTGAGTCAGCCAATACGCATCCAGCAAAACATTTCCACGACTCTCTGGGCTTACTCAGTAAGGACACACACATACGCTCTCATCAGACGCCCTTGTGGTTGGGAATCCTTGTGGTGAGGGTCTGGCCGACTAATGGCACTTCCTCAGAATTCTTGTCAGGCAACGTGCCTTTTTCCCTCTGACCAGCACAGTCACTGGAATGTGACTAGGCGGGATTGCAAGATGTCCATATACGCACAGAGCAGAGAGAGAAGACTAAATACACAAAGCACTGTCAAAATGTCCAATGAGGCGTAAGATATGTTAGCACAGATGTTTTATTACTGTCTGTCCAACGCTGCCAAATGTTGTGACAAAATATAATCATAAGAATCACACAAGAACATTACACTGCTATTTGAAAACTACTAAAAGACTAGTGCACCATATCTGTGTTTAATGTCAGCTAGTGTCAAACACAGCATAACGTTTCCACAACATGTTGAACTGAGCAGCTTAACTAGACGCTGTGAGCTCTTGGGATTTATTAGAAGGATGTTGTTTCTGCATGGTGCAATCAAGCTACCTGTTGTGTTTCTTTGGCTGACCCATCTACAGCAAGTAAAAATATTGAGGGTGTTCAGATGGTCTGATATGTCTATGTTGATGATAGGGGAAGGGGAGCGGGGTTGTCAGGTGCTCGTTGTATATTTATGACTAATAGTTCAGCCATGCCTCACCCTACACTCAGTTGATGCAGCAGCAGCGTCTCGGGCTGGATGAGCTATGCTGGCATCATGGGAGCATGACTGGACTGCTTCAAAAGGCCAGGCTTTGTGCAACGAAAACAAAGTCAGGGCCTCGCTTGTGTTTGGGTGCTGGGACGGCAGAGCAGGCGTGTTTGGACAGTGAGCGTCACAGACTACTGTATAGTCAACTGTGTCATCCTCACTCTGGGTCGTACTCACAGTAAACACGCCAATGATGAGCCTCAGTAATGTCACAGGTGAAGTGTTTGCAGATGATCCTTAGTTACTGGCACCTTGACTAATTCATTGAATCCTTTCAGTCCTCTTCAACGTGTTACGGCCTGCCTCTCTAATCTCACTTCTCTTTCTCTTTCTCTCTCCCCCTTTCTTCCCCTCTTGTTCTCTCTCGTTGTCTTTTCTATGCCAGCTATAACAAACAAATTATCCCCTGCATGCATGTGCACACACCCACATAAACACACATACACACACAGACACAAAAATACACAGACTGACTGATCATATTCTGGAAACATCTTGTCATAATTGATTGATAATTGATTATGTCATAAATCTGTCATAAAACAGATTTAACTCGGTGAAGCTGTCATAAATCAGCTTCACCTAGTTAGGCTTGTAAAGTCCTTTGAGGGTTGTTAGTGATAAAGGGCTGTATAAATAAACTTGACTTGACACACACTTCCTTCCGGTAGAACTGACACAGGATGAAGGTGAAGATGTAGTCGAGTGGCAAAGGAAACTTTTCAAAGAAAGAATGACAAAAAGACATATATACAGTAAAACTGACAAATGAAAGAGAGAAGGATGTGATGTTATGGTAGGCTTTGCAAACAAACTCCTGCATTCCCTTTAAAAGAGATATTCAATAGAGAAGTGCTGGTAGTAAGGGAAAATGGGGAGACCAGAGGAAATCCTGTCAACAATGGTTGAACAAACTTGAGCGTGAGACAGTGTGGATGAGAGCAAGCCTCTCACCAAGCCTGGTGATCATTCACAAAGCCTGTTCACACAGTAAAATATGTGTGCATGTGTGTGTGAGACCAGAGAACGAGAGAGAGAGAGGGAGAGAGAGAGAGAGTTTCCTGAGTTCTGTAAAATGGCTCATTATTGAATGCTAAAACTATACATTTTCTTTGATGTCAAAAATGTCACAGCAAATGGTTCATTGTTGATCCATATTTTAGTCTCCAAAAGATCAGTGTCCTTCAAAAGACTAGTGTCTAGGAGATCCATTTGAAACTGTGTGTAAATCCAGAGACCTGAAAGCAGAGAGGTACACTGGAGGAGGTTTGGGGACAGGGTGGAGTAGAGAGTGGAGGAATATATCTATCTCTCTCTCTCTCCTTTTCTTGCTGCCCTCATTTCAGGGAAATGCTGAATTTGAATGAGATTTCTCACCCTGGTCCACTCCAGTGCCTGAGGAAGTTTACATTGCCCTCATCTCATCAATCAGGAGGTGCTGCCAGTCCCTTATTGGCTCTGTAGTCAAACTCCTGAGAAACAGAACTCAGTCACTCCGATCTCTTTTGAGAAGGCTGCAGCCTGCATTTTGAGCAACACATTCATCAGATGATGTATCTGAAGGACATCCAAAGATCAGCACAACAAAAATGCACACTCGCCCGCTTTGGTCACCATGGCAACTGCCTCCATCAGACTGCATCATGCTGTGTGTCCATGAGTCTGATCTACACGCCTGCCCAAACCTCCGCACTATCTCCAAGACCCTGCACTCAGTTCATCAAAACCTCCACAGGAACAAATCTGATTCCTTCTCTCTGGCAGCTCTCTTATCCAGCTGTTACGCACAACAAGATTGCCAGGCAGCAGTCAGAGGAGTAAATGTCAACCTGTGATAGGAAAGCCAGGGAAATGTCAGAATCTGTTTTGCTGCATTTGCAGTGGTGATATTTGGAGATGCATTGTACAACTCCTCTGTTAGACAGTTCGGGCAACTGTCAGGCTGAGCGCAAGCTGTGATAAAGAAAGGTCTTAAGTGAATGAAAAAAGGAACATGATTTCACTATTATGACATATCAAAAAGCAGTAGGCTTTGCTCTAACCTAAGATGATACATTTCATGAGTCTTGGCGTGCTGTTCAATGGCTGACGCCTGCGCTCTGTCCTCTGACCTGAAAAATGCATGTGTGTGGGGTAATATGTTGTGTGTATATATCTAGTCAGGGGTGTGCGAAAAAAGCATTTCACTGCATGTATGTGTATGTGACAAATAAAGTTCCTTTCTTTCTTCTTTCTTTCTTCTAGGGTGGAACATGAAACATTGCTTTTTCTCGGTCTGTTGTCGAGGTTTCATGGTCATTCTCACACACATACACACACACACCCTATCCTCTTTTGTCATGTGAGTCAAGTCTCTGATGTCTTTCACATCCGTTTCTCTTTCTCGTGGGGTTGTGTCAACTTGTGCCTTTGACTAGATCTAATCGAAGGCTCATTCTGAGACCCACTGTATCTCCTTCCAACAGCTGGCATAAGTCCTATATACAGATAAATACCCCTCAATGCAGTGGTAGGATTATGGAGATGGCACACCAAGCAATAACAAAGACTGGACTCAATTTTCAATAAAAAGGAGATAACTAGAGATGAAGAAAGATATACATTTGGCTGAGGCTGATATAGGAGGATGTGGAGTGACAGAATCTCCCATATAACAACCCAGTTACAAGTTGCCACACTGACTGACTCACAAGAATACAAGCTAACAAGGATGACAGAAAAGCAATGTTTTTTTCATGCTTATCAAGGAATAAACACTGAGGTGGACATGATGGGAAGAGATAAAACTGAGTGAGCATCAATGGCATAAACCTTTTTCTCCACATTGTTCTATGGTGGTTATGACTCAAGCTTAAATGTTAAGGGGTACAGTATTTGTCCTTTTCTCTTGCTTTGTATTTGTTGAGTGTACCTTCCATCACCGTGGTAACTAGGAGACAGGAGAAGGTGTGTGTGTGTGTGTAAATGAGTAGCAGAACAGTGAGCATACTGTAGAAAGCAGCTGTGCCAATTGCCTGTATGCCCCCTGCCCCCACGTCCCCTGCCTATCTTCCTCTTCAACACAGGATGCACATATCTCGATCTTTTGCCAGAGCAACCGCTCTAACCTTCCAAAGAACAAAATGTTCTCTCACCACAGTAATTGAAATGTGGTTGTCAAGTATGTAAAGTGTCTCAGAATAGTTGAATAGTAGCAAGAAAGCGGAGTTACTATGAGGCAATGATTGTCACTACGGCCCTGGCCACAGTCACAAAAAAAGGTTTCTGTTCTTTGTATGCTTGCTTGGTTCCATGGGTACCTGCACCACTCACCTTAGGTAATTCATATTCCTGTCAAAGTGTGGAAAAGCTAGAGTAACAAAATACATGGTTTCAGCCTGTATCCACCCATCAGATACTTAAAAAAAGAAGCCAATTTGAGTGATGGAGAGCAAGGGAAGAAGGGTGTGTGACACCCATTTCACAACATATTAGAAATGACCCCCCCGCTTCCTCTTTCTGCTGGTGTAACTGGTCTTTTGCAATGTGAAGAAGGTCAAAGAGAATGAATCTGAAAGTTTCTGATTACAGTGTGATTACGAACTCGATTCCCACTGTGAGTGTTAAAAATAGATAAATTGCTAATAATCTAAATGAAAGTTATGTATAATATAAATGGTCCCACCAAAATACCAACTGGCCCCAGCCTGGCCCCCCCATTTGAAATGGTCTAAATCCCCTCTGCTCATACTACCCCTAAATCTTCGGTATTTTGTCGGGGTGGAGTCGGCAGTGCAGCAGAGCTGAAATTTTCAAACAAAGGGGATGAGAAATATTTTTCACCTGGAAAGATTATATGTGCAATGTTGAATGTATGTCCAGTATTGATAGGTTTCTATGACCATATATAAGTCATACAACTATTTAGAGCTCAAAAAACATGATTTAATGTTGAATATCTCTTTAAGCTGTCTTGTAAAACAGAATAGGGTTTTCACCTTGTCAAATTGAAATAACTGCAACCATATCCTGATTGTAAAACATGTCACCTTTGTTGCAATACATATACACAGTACCAAAACATGCTTGTGCTTATGTAGGATAGGGTCTCCCCATAAGCACACATGTAAACAGCTGTTCTCCACAATGCTTAGAGCACAGAGGCGCATCTGTCAGCAGGGGCTGACCTGTATACTCTGCCCAGACAATTATCCTAATTGGTTTGTATGAAGTAATCATTATGGGATGTCTTTAGATTCTAATTAAATCCAAGACACATCTGTGTTTTCACTGGTGGCTGTAGAGCATCACGAGGTGGGGAGAAACATTTTGAAATAAGGCACATATATCTCAGGGGTGAACAGAGAGGATGTGTTTTATTCGTATCTAAAGACACCAAAAACTCATTTATTGTATTCATTTTTTTTATACGCATGAACTTGCAAGATTAGTTTTGATGGACATTACAATGTTTCCATTTTAAATAAGTTAGGACATATTAACGAACAGTGATTACAGTTTTTGAGTTCAATTGGATTTTCTTGTAGCGCAGCAAGAGATGGAGTCTACAGTCACAAGAAGGCATTACAATGTCAGTGTGGGTATATCCTCGTAGAAAAATGCATTGCTGTTGATGTCCAGTGATAAATATCTCAAAAACAAAGGTCTTTACACCAGCATTTGTTGCATTTTGCATGTGGGATATGAACTCACTGCGACATAGAGCAGATGGATGTGTATGTGTATATATATATATAATAATATATATATACACACATACACAGCCGGCACTGCAAATGGACATCTCCCACTATGTGGAATGCATCCTGCTATGCCTCTCTCTTGGTAATATTTGGCCAGTACCACCACTGCTAGAGACCTCTACCATTCTAGTAGCAGCCCAATTTAATTCCTCCATCACAAAGCCCAGAGATCATCTGTCACAAAGCCACAGCAGAGGAAATTGAACTATGTAAGATGTGTACAAGAATACCACTAGTTCTCAAGCTGTAATCCAAACAATGATAATATTAATAGTTACATGAACTTGAATCAACTGTTTAAGACCTGTGCTTGTGCAAGCATGAAATAGGCTTCATCATGGAGGCATTTCTCACTTTCCAGTCGCTCTCTCTGTGTCTCGGTCTCTGTCTTTCTCCCCCTCAGGCCAGAGCCATGCGTTGTGGCTGTTCCAGGTTGGCGCGGAATTTATCGAGGAAGCGTGACGCCAATTCGTCATCCACTAGACGTCCATCACTGGACAGGGTGAGGGTCATCAGTTGCTGAGTATGCAGGGTCTGGTTATCCTCCGACAGCCGCAACTCAGCCCTGGAGGTCCCCACAGCGAGGATACACGCTTGAGGAGGGTTGATCACAGCACTGAAGCCACTGATACCAAACATCCCCAGGTTAGATATACTGCCACCGATACAAATGAGGAAGGAAGGAAGGAAGGAAGGGAGGGAAGGAGAGAGAGAGATGACAGAAGGGGAGAGGAGACAGTACATACATCATTAGTGAAGCTCAGCAGGGGAGAAAATACATACGATTAACTAAGGGGACATAATGGCGGTGCTATAACCACCTCCCTGATATCGATCTCTGGGAAAAACATACCAATTATAGTGGCGAGTGACCAAAGTATAGAAAGGTAAATTACTGTTCTGGCCAAGATTATTGGCACCCTTGCATTTTTTTGCAGATAATGTATAATATCTTCTGAAGTAATTGGAAATTGGAACAACACTCGTTTTATTTCAGGATTTTATTTTTTTCAGTCAGGATTTACACCCACTCATAGCACAGAGGTGGTAAATGACATTCGTCTCAACTCTGACTCTGACGGTAAAATATCTATCCTGGTGTTATTGGATCTCAGTGCTGTGTTTGATGCTGTCGACCATAAAATACCTCGAGAGTTTAGAAAACTGGGTTGGACTCTCTGGACTTAAACTGATTTAAGTTTTATCTACAAGACAGGAACTACTTTGTCTCCTTTGGTAACTATACATCAGAGCTATAACATGACATGTGGAGTCCCCCAAGGTTCGATTCTGGGGCCTGTCCCTTTAGGCCAAATTTTACATAATAACAATGTTGCCTACGCAGATGACACTCAAATCTTGTGGTCCATTGTGGTCATTCTCTTTCTGTTTGCTTTTTTCCGCTATTGTTTACATTTGCTCTAGTTAGTTTCTGCTGTTGTTTTATTCTATGTAAAGCAGTTTGTAACTTTATTTAAAAAAATGCTATACAAATAGAATTTATTATTCTAAATATTTTATAAAAGACAATGG
>OOFE01023852.1:5044-17136 GCA_900323365.1 Monocentris japonica | reverse complement strand
AGTTGGAGCTGGGACTCACGTGAAGGCTGGAACGGGTGCAGGAGTATCGGGTGCTGCCAGTTCTGCGTCTACCTGCACCCACGCCCTCGACGTGATTTTCCAGCTGGTACGGAGACCCCTGTGAAGTTTTCCCAGCAAATGGAGTACCTGTGTTAGTAAATCCTTTAATTCTCTTGTCAGCTGACTTCTCTGGGTGAAATCTCTCTTCCGCACTCATGAGTTTTGAGGTGTAATCCAAACATTGACACTCCCCATCCAAAAACATCCCTTTGTTGTCAAGGGACAACTTCCTGTATGAGAGGAGGGAAGGGCTACTGTGGCGTTTTAACTGCAATGGCTGGTCAGAGTATCGCCGTACTTCCTGGTTGTCATTGGAGTGCCTTGTTTCCCCATTGGGTCTGGTCCCAGCGGATGAAGTGCCCTGAGCCAGGACGACAGCCCCAGCCCCGGTCTCGCTGTCTTCAGTAGCCATGGTGTCCCCCAGGGCTTTCTTGTTCCCGCTTTGTCCCTCACTTAGCTGCAGCTTCAAGTCAAACAGCATCTAGAATCAATGAAATGAAACAGTTCACAATGCATGTCTAAATATGTGAAGGTGTACATTTCGTCAAACAGCATCAAAGATACACGAAATTAAGAAGATCAAGACTAACTAGATTAAGAGATCAGGTGTAAGCCAGGTAAATCTAACCTAACATTTGGAGGACCTTCAGAATCAGACTTAAGTCTTAGTATAACTATAGCCAATCTCAACAACAATCACAACTATAGCCTGTAATTTAAGCATCAACAAAATGTTTCTTGATACTCGAGAGGTGACTTTTTTAAAATTGCAAACTGATTTACGGTGTTCATGGTAGGAAAATTAATAGTGGAATATGTTTCAGTGTAGTCTGAAACTATAAAAGCGTTCTTTAAATTTGAATGTAAACATTTGTGAAAAGTTTATTTTCCATCTAGAAGTCAAAGTCTTCAAAAATGTATGCGAATATGGTTTCAGGAAAAAAAAATGTGCATTGGGTCATTCAGCAGAAATGAATGAATCACATTGAGACAAATCAGACCATCAGACAGATCATCAACTGAGAAAGGATTTTATGCTTTCGCTACAGCATAAGACAGAAAACTTACCAAGGCTATTCGCTGGAGAGCAATAGTCATAGCCCCCCTTTACACCAGGCATTAACACACGTCTCATATCCCGACTGTGTCTAGATATGACTTAGCTCGATTACAATTACATCTGACATTACAATGTGTCTCCGGTATACAGGACAGCGAGCAGAAATCTGATTTCTTCATCAATCACAGATTGTCACTTCCTCTTCTGACAAAACATTTTTGCTCTATCCGAATACAATGCAATCACCTGAGACGCATGTCAGGGTGCCTCAAGATGAGCACCTTAGGCTGGCGGTGCCGGCCACAGTTGTCATGATTTGATTTATAATTGATAACTGTCATAAATCTATGAGCTTGTCCTAGTTAGGCTTGTAAAGTCCTTTGAGGCGTGTTTGTGATAAAGGGCTATAGAAATAAACTTAAACATCCACAGGGATTTTTGCTTTATGCCAAAGGATACCAGACGGACGAGAGAGGAAAAAGATCTAATGCTGGCGAGTCCAGCTTCGTATGGGCGCAGCACTCACTCATTGCTGTTCAGGAGAAAGTTTTGTATTTCACGCTTAAGTTTCGATTCATCACTTCCTCTGCACAGAGTGACGATACCCAATACCAGCACTTCTTTTGGGGCAAATAAGGCAAATCTACAGCATCTGAGTTAGAGGGGATGGGATGCTTTTCTCTGTTGCAGCCCCACAACATGACTTTCGCTGATGAGATGAGTGTAATTTTAATTTATAAAATGTATAAAAATCTTGCCTCATGCAGCTTTAATATCCATCAATATTAAATCAATTAGCCAATATATATTCACATCAAAATATTTGCAAAATCCACGTCAGGTGCTACAAGACAGAAGCAATCTGTCCCAAGTTTTGGTTTCAATTTTGATGCACCATGGGCATAAGCCTGTCTCGTGACAAATAAGTTTTGTTCCAAAACAATGACTTTTTCAATGACCGAGACAGCGTGCCCAGACAGAGTGTACTTTGTGTGTGTGTGTGTTGTGGAAACAGAAGCTTAAGCAGCTGTACAAACCACCAGATAGAGAAGAGACTGCAGAGGTGACTCTGGAGGACTGAGGAATTTCCTTGATAGGACGGTTCACAATTGCTGCTTACAGACACGGCCGTGTGTGTACATGTATCCCTGGCATATTTGTCTGAGAGAGAGAGAGAGAGAGAGAGAGAGACTTATTAATACAGTTCACATAACTTTTGTGCCATTAAAGCACATTCTGTTGAGAGACAAACACTTTACAACCTTAAACAAAATGCCAATTTTCTTCTATTTCCTTCTCTGCTCTCTCATTTCATCACTTGAGCTTTCTTACCTTCAACTATTCAACTCACAAAGGATGCCAGCCATTGTGACTGAAACAACAACTGAATTTTAGTTGTTGAAAGAGAGCGAGGGAAAGAACAACAGTTTGTCAGCACCAACAACATTTCAGAACCATCAAAAATACCAACTTTCGTGGGCATCATACCCGTTTGCCCTGCTAAGGCACATGCCATGTACTCCCACGGCTTCATATCTGGTTCAGGATCTAAGTCGCTGTACGCGTCATCCCCTCTCTCCCACATTGTCTCATACTCTGGTGTACGCTATCTAACAACACAGAAATGCTAAATAAACAAGACAAATATTACACTCTGACCTCCAATGTGGCAGAAACGATTATTGAATTTCACCACTGTAAGAGTGATGAGTTCATGCAACATGCTTGGGTTTGTTTTGACCATCACCACGCCAAGGTACAGGAACATTTCATTCAATCCTTCAGTATTGTTGTGCCCTTAGAGAGAGACAGCAAGTGAGAGAAAGCGCAAGGGAGGAACGAGTGAGAGAGAGAAAGGACAAAAAGAACAAAACAGACTGACGCATGACGCATTTAATCATACTATGGGTTTTGAAAGGGTTTCATAAGTCCCATCTCTGTCTCAAGCCATTGAGGGCCGTGAGAGTACAGCATTCTTGGCCTTTTTAATGAAGGTAGACACGTTTTAAGTTTATACCATTTAAAAGAAGCCAATTATGCCAACTAGCTAGAATGTCAGAAGCCTGGAAAAGAGAAAAGCTGTTCGATTTCCACATTGATAGCCATGTGTTTTGACACCTTGCAGTCCATTACCAATGGTTGGTCTTCGTCACAAAACCTTTTACTGCACACGTGGAATGATGTCACTAATCAATTGTCATAGAAAAAAACTGTACTGTCCCTCGAAGTATCCACCTACCATACTGGCAGGCAAATGAATCCAAGCTGAGAAGAGACTTGCTCCCAGATTAAGTTACACTCCCTGCTGGCATGGAGCACATACATAACAGACACACTCACCCACTACATACACACATACTAATTGTGTGGTTCTGGTAACGTGGTGGTCAGTGACGGATAAATCCTGAAAACCAGTGTCCAAAACCTCATGATTATAGTGACTGCAGCCCTAACTCCCCTGCCCAAATGCGTGGGCCGGAGTCGGAATGTGATGCCAACCCAAAGAGGGAGAGCCAGTCTGAGATTACAGAATGTGTGTGTGTGTGTGTGTGTGTGGCAGGAGCAGTAGCCTGAGTTCATTGATTGTAAATAAATTCAAGCAGCCGAGGCACCCAAGTCCTGCTCCTCCTCTCCCACTTCACTCACACACACACACACACACACCAAGGTCTGTGTGTGGTGGGTGCAGCCCCCTTTCAAGTCTCTATGCTACATTCACACACACGCTTTGACCGAAGGGATGAAACAGACAAGCGCTCCATTCATTTGGCTGGCATCGACATCTAATCTTGATAAAACTTCCTCTACTTTGTAGCCTAGCTGTAGAGATTTGATAGCTCCAAAAAGAAAGACTTTGATGATGAAACATTCAGAGATTGCATTAATTTATTAATGCAATTCATTTTTTCAACATTGCTCCAAACATCCACTACGGTACTTGCACTGTATACCAAAAATAAAATCCCCAAACTGAACCATAATCTAAACTGGGACACCAACATGCAGTGCAATATCGCAAGTAGAATTTAAGTAGAACTACCGGTTCTAATCTCAATACTAGACTTCTGTGTTAAATGCACAACACACCTGTAGCGTGAAACAGCTGGGAGCAGTGGACTGCCGATTAAGAGCAAACACATTAAGACTTTTGACCTATTTAGCACCGAAGTGACTGAGGTTCCCTCACAACACCTCTGACAGATGAGAAACATTTTTACATTCATTTTTGAAGCTTTGTGGGGAACGGCTCCACTGGGGTTCAATCAAAATCAAATCAATTTTCAGCAGTTTTCAGAAGTAGCCCGTCCTGCACTGTGGTGTGAGTCCACCCTAAACCATAACAGAGGTTAATAACGTAGGAAGAATATCATCTGCATGAATCACAGTCAATCAACAAGTCCAACCAGATCAATCAAAAGCTGGCAGAGCATGTCTCCAAAAAGCCACCAAGCGTGATAGTGTAGTATATCTCCCGGCCTGTGTGTACATGTTTAAATTCTCCCCATTTGCATTGCGGCTATCAGGCGCATGGAAGTCATAGCAGCAACAAGAGTGCTTCTTCGACTCCTGTGGTGGCTTTACAGATGCCTCAGGATCAGGAAAGGTGAACAGGTTAACAACTAATCAAAATGAGCTTGGGGCGGGAATTTCACCAACTGAGGGGGAGGAATGCAGGACTAGCCGAACACTTCACTGACTCAAGGCAAAATCGTATTGGAGCTGTAAATTGTCAAACCCTGTGCCTGAAAGCATGACAGATAGTTGCACTCCTTTAAAGAATTAGCCATAGGACAGCAGGTTACATTTAGCTACAGCTGTTTTTTCTCTCTGTGTATTTCCCTCTTTTGCTTTAATGAAATAGCAAATTAAATGTCACAAATAAGACTTATTTACCCTCTTAACTCAGTATTACACCTTTTGAATGTTAGATTTATAAGTACAGACTAGAGAACTGTTGGGAGTCAACCTCTGCAATCAGCATACACACACACAATTCAAAGGCGCTCTTGTTATCAGCTGTGACCCTGGCCAGAAAAACAAATGGATCTTCCAGGCTAAATCTCAGCCTGGGGCCATGCACACGCACGCACACACACGCACACGCACACACACACACACACACAAAACCAGGTCATGCAGAGTGACAAGTGCACTGACCAAGAAAACCCTCAATCGTTTCTGCTGGGCTTGCTGTATTATCATACGATATAATCCAGCACATGGCACAGTTTATGCCCTGCATCTTGTCCTTTATAATAAAACTCCTCAAAAGGTATCTAATTAAGTTATTTGGGCTTTATGATGATGCTTACCCTCATTGAAGCTGTACTCTTTGTTAAAAGTCGAGTTTAGCGTTTGTAAATCCAACGCTCCCAATTCTCAAGATTCCCCTCTCACTCCTGTTTTGTTGTCAGCACTGAGGTTGTTACTGAAAGAGCAAGAGAGAGAGACATCAGGGATGGGCAGTCAGTCTGTCGGTTCAGCAGCCAATCAGATTGCTTGTTGCTTTGCATAGTTTACCACCTTAAATCTTCCACCTTGACAGCCCTATTGTCAACTGACAGCACAAAGTAAAGGATTGGACTGACATACAGATACAGATTACCTGTTATGAACCATGACCGAATGGTTCAGACATTCAGACAAATGCATCTGTGCAAACTATACTACATGGTGAACAAAGTTTTTTCAGATAGCTAAAAAAGAAAGAAAGATTGCAAGCACGATATCCGGCACAAATCAGCATGAAGTATTTCTAACAGGTAGCCAGGTACTCAGGTAACTTTCTGAGACAACATAGATTTTCATGACAGTATTGTACCATACAAGCCACGGTGTTATCCATGTTGATTTTATTACGATTTCCTTTTTGTTTCCATATGTGTGCCTAACAATATCAAAGAAACTGAGAAAATCTGTGAGATTCTATGTGAGATTCAACAATATGACCCCATTAACACCTGGCATTAAAGTCACATAGGGCGCCACGCCACATTAAAACACAAGAATACTTTGGAGAAACCAGAAACAAAACCTAGGAAGAATAATGTGACCCTGGTCTGCTTAGATGTAGCTCACTACCCTCTCCAGAAGAATCTAGGAGGTTGGAGGTTGGCAAGGTTTTAAGAAAGTCAGGTTTGTCAAGGGGATTCCCACAGCATTGTGTCATTTTAAGTTCCATTTCTCAGTGAATCATTGTATCAAAACAGCTGGTTTGCGCTCCACCCTTAACTCCGCTATCTGTTGAGTCATATTTTGATAATTTGGCCCTCTGAAGGATGAAGCCAGTTCATAATGGTATTGTGTATTAACGTAAAAGCCACAGAAAACCCTGCTATCTTAACTGCGCCGTCTGAAAAACTAATAACGGGGACTGTTAGGTAATGTGTCCAAAAGGATCCAACATTGCCTGTGCTGTGATAAAGTGTAACACATGTTGATGGATGCAAAAGGGGATGATCTCAGCACCTTTGTCAGCCCTGAAGAAACAGGATATAACCAGAATCAGATGGCAAACAGCACTGCGTGTGTCAGCGTTTCCATCATAAATATCTCAAAAAAGGTCCTTGTCAAACAGCCCTACGTCCAATTTGGGGAAAACAATTCCACCATTACTCAGTATCTTCACAAAATACATACAAGATCCAGTCTGTGAACGTGTTATCATTTCGTAAACTGGAGGACTTGAGTTAATGACTCTCCTTTAAGTTACGTTTTTGGGAGATTGTCCTGTTGGTCAATGTACCCTTATAAAGATGAGAAAATCTGAACATTTCCTCCACTTAATCTCCATTGCATCTGTGCTGGAAATATCTTGATGGGATATCATGCCGTCTACTTTTGCCCAATTAATCACACAAATAAGAAAAATACACTGCCAAACAACAAAATGGACCCAGAAATGCAAGGCACATTGCCAAAAGCTAGTAACACTAATACTGCTTTCACACATAGGACCAGGGCATATTACAGCATGCTGATCCGGGTCTATCCTGTGTAGCATGCACTATGTACACCGAGGCTCGTACAGAATGTCTTATGGGCTGTCAGCTGATAACGTCATCTAAAACAATTCTTTACGTTATGTGCTCAAGATGGCAGCCAACATGACAATCCAGACTTCAAACAAGATCGGGACTTCCCAATCGGCGTGGGGCACACTGGTTGCACTAGAAAGTGAGCTCAGCT
This sequence comes from Monocentris japonica, assembly GCA_900323365.1. Taxonomy (NCBI): domain Eukaryota; kingdom Metazoa; phylum Chordata; class Actinopteri; order Trachichthyiformes; family Monocentridae; genus Monocentris; species Monocentris japonica. The sequence continues at coordinate 9,827 of OOFE01023852.1, read as the reverse complement.
TTATGAGGTTTATGTTAAAAAAAACAAAAAAAAAACACACATTTTCTCCAATCCTTTGATCAGACTTCTTGTTAACTTTTACTCATTGGATTTTGCCATCTCACTCTGTACAATCACACTCAGCTTTATGGGGCATTAATAAGCCATCGATAATTAAGTTAGCCTTTGAAATTGTGTCTCAAATAGATCCTAATTGGGCGCAGGTAGTAAAACTTTGAGCTAACGTATGGATTCTTACACTAATGGCCCTTTAGTTTAACCCTGCACTATGTAACTTTATGTCATTTGGTTGTTGGCAGCCCCGAGTGGCAGCATGAGGTAACTTATATTTTTGAGTATTTTTGAAGACTTCAATACCCTTAGCTTTCTGTAGCTTTAGCAGAGGTCCGAGCTCATTTCGGAACTTCCTGTGCTTGGAGAAAACTTTCCCGCCAGTGTACCTACCGACTCTGAAACTACATGGGGGCGAATGGAGCAAATCTACAGCGGTTCATTGAAGGGGGAGGGGCCAGTCTTCTCTGTCACAGCCCCACGTCATGAACGGCGCTTGTACTTTTATATAAAAGTTACATAATGCAGCTTTGAGAACACTTTTTGTCTGATGGGTTCCCAATCAAAATAAGTAACAATTTGTTTTAACGAGTGAGGGTCCCAGGGTGAGATGATTGTTTTCCTCTGAGCGAAAAGGTATAACAACCCATCTCTTAGACCATTATTCATTCCTTAAACGAGGGGCCATTACTCTCGCAGCCTTTCCTAATGTTCATTCATGAGGGATTATTTCACAACTCATCCAAAAGATGACTCATGGCCTGGTATGTGATTAGGTTCAACCTCACATGGGGCTCTGAAAAGTAAAGCCTCAATCCGTGACAGCAGCAACAATGGTTTGCCTCACCACTGTGAGTGCTTCAATAAAACTAAAACTCACTTTGGTGGACAATGACGCTTCTCTGGATTGGCTCACATGTTGACTGTCACCAATGGTTAGACACTGAGCGGCAGTGGAACAGTAAAACAAACCTGCGTTTTAGTGAGTGTGTAATTGTTCCGTGTCTTGCTGGAGGACACATGGCTGCTGTAGGGATCGAGACTTTGACTTTTCGGTTGCGGCACTCTGTTTTGCCATTTTGTTTGATTGTGGGCATTTTTAGAAGTACCTTAATATTTCATTTAAGATTATTTTTCCGCTTAACTTGGCCGCACAGTCAATACAGGCAGAGGAAAACGAGAGAGTATCTGTCTATCCATCTCAGAGCATCTGAGAGAGAATGAGGTGCAAAATATTGTAAAATGAGATGGCTTCAAACTCAAAGCTTTTTGTTTCTATGCCCCTCATCCTCCTGAGTCCCCAAAATGCTGCGCCCAATACTTCAGACTTCTGTGTTGCATCTTTAGCATTCCACTAGCATAATAAGTAGGCCACGGAGAGAAGGAATCCCCCTTTCTCTTGTATAGAGGGTCGTGAAAGAAAAGGCATGCTGCGTAACTACAATAGAGTGACATTCCTTCAGCTGGTCTAACAGCACTGAAAAGAAACGGCTAGAGAGAAACAGACATGGAAGTTATGAATCCACTTCAGTCGTGAGGGGGAGATGTAGGTGAAGGGGATGAGACAGGTGAGAAAGGGATTTAAGAAAATTTAGATATGGGTGGTGCTGAGGGGGGGGTCTTAGTGTTTTTGTACATTAAGAGTACTGCAGTGGGATGACTTGTGACAACATTTTTGAGTGCTGACAAAAACATGACTGTTGCCAACAGCATCCCCCCCCAAAAAATGCCCTGGCTTAATTTGGTCCAGTGCATGGGTTGGACTTCCTGCAAAATTTAAGAAATGCCTTTTGGTAGAGGAGTAAGTTAAGCAATAAAATCAGCAGGGAAGGGAAATAATGAAATAGAAATAGAAAAACTCTCACAGGGGCTATCAATACCACAATGTATTTAACAAAGATGCATTTACAGAAACTCCTGCACAGGTTCCCTGTAAACCTGCAGAAGAATAAGCAAGCTGAGTTGCAGAGGAATCCCCCTTTCTCTAATGTAGGGGGGTCCAGGAGGAAAAGACATGCCACATGACTACAATAGAATCACATTCCTTCAACTGGTCGGAGGTGCAAAGAAACAGCTTGATGAATGCTAGCATGCAGTGAAAAGAAGACTTTGACAAAGGGAGAGAGCTCAGTGCCACTGGAAACATGGAAATGAGTGAAAAAGACTTTACTGTACGTGATTTAGAATCCAAAATCATTAAAACAAAATTCATGTGAATGTTTCTGATTACAGGGATAGCACATGTGACTCATGTTGTACGGTGGATTTTTGTATTAATAAAATGATTGTGGGTAGAAACTAATGGAAAACAGCCTTCCATCTGCTGGCCTTTTAAAGTTCTGTACAGTGAAAAATTGTTTAAAAGAGTGCGTATTTTATTAATTACCAGAGGAAAGGGATGACAGTCCTCTTGTTAGGATACATTATGCCATGTATCCCCTTTATTTCAAGGGAGTGTTTCTTACGTTTTGGGTCAGGACCCAAAACGAGTCACAGGCCTGTTTCTGGTGAGCCCCCCACATGACAACAGTACTAGGTCACACAGTGAGCCCAACTTGAGGTCATGGATGAAAAGGTTTAGGCAGCCCCGTTTCAGCCTCCTGGACCTCATTTTTGTTTTCACTTGTATTGACTTGCGTACAGAGTTACCATTTGAATTGCATCATTCATAAGACTGGCGGTGGTTTTGTCTGAGGCAGTTTGAACACACACACACATTGAGACTTCTGGACGACCCGCGTGAGTTACACTCTTTACTACTGTGATTCGTCAGGAAAGATCAAAGCTGAGGATTGAAGTTTCTGTGGTTCATTTCGCATTTTTGAATTCAGGAACGCAGACCCAAAGAAAGCCGTTCGAGGTCCATGAGGTTACATGGCTAACTAAGCTACTGTTATAAGGAATAACACAGAAAACAATTCATCCACCTTTTTACCAAGGTCACTACCAATGACATTAAAGGTTTGCAGTATTTTATCCATAACCAAAGGAAAGGGATATTGATACATGATATAAACTATAACGATAACTACTTATGACACTTCCAAATGCTAACTAAAAGAAAATTACTGTCATCATTGCAAACAGCTGCCCCAACAATTTGATTAATGCTTAATTTGGTCCCGTTCTTGGGTTCAACTCCTTGCAAAATCTAACAAAAACACTGTTGGTAAACCAGCAAGACATGGAGCAAAAGCAAGAGGGGAAATGGTGGCGGTACAAAGTAGCACCATTGTCAAATAAATTGTGATAATGAACAATGAAACATAAACAGAAAATCCTACACAGTTTATCTTTAATTTTGAACACTGACAAGCGCTGTCAGTAGTAAAGTGAGAGGCTGCAGTGGGAGAAGTGCTGCAAACAGAACGGACTTTTCATAAGCGGGACCTGGAGAACATATGGCTTTGATTAGAGGGCAGGGCAAAGAGAGACGCCAGTGGAAACTGCAGAGAAAGAGAGAGAGGCTCTATGTGAGAGTATGTGTGTGTGTGTATATCTGTTTGTGTGTACAGATGTGTAACAACAAAGGGAGAGGGCTGACTCAAGAGGGGTGACTGTACTAAATACAGCAGCTCTGTGCAGGACTGTGGCTCAGCCTACCTTAGATGAGACCGCGTCAGACCCAGACTGGGGTGAACCAAGTATTTTTCAAGAGCACTGCATTTAATTGCCAGGGATGTACTGAAGATGATGATTGCATTCTTATCATGTTGTTTCAGATGACAGCCCAATACAGTACAGAAAATATGGCTACACTATTGTTAGTTATTTAAATCCTATCGATCCCGTGCAATCAATCAATCAGTCAATCCCCAGTTGTGGCCCACACAAGACCGAGTCAAAACAGGCTCCAAAGACCATATAAATCTGGATTAACGGTTGAGACCAGACTCGAGTAGTACTGCCCTGGCTCTGGGTGTTATATCACGATGATTAGATGATTGCTTGGTTTAGTGGTTTCTACCTTTGCCTACGATTTGTTCATGTTCACACATGTTGACTGAACTATGTGAGACCACAGGAATTGTTTATGGGAGTTCTTAAGTCGAACAGCTAAAGGGCATTTAGTAGCAGTAATATTGCGACAATTCAGCATTATGCCTTTCTACTGTTATGGGATTTGTCCATTTATATGAGTCCACAAATGCAATGTCAGTGCAGCAGCTCCAGGTTCTACATCTTGACAATATCATATATTAATGTTGTTCCACAGCGCTCAATTTAGGAATTCATATACAGGAGTAGCCTTTCTAGAAGTCCCCCTTCATGCATTTATCCTGCAGCTATTCTGCATTAATACTGCTGACAATTCATTTTAAATTGTGTATTCGAACACCAAACTCTAAGTGCAGCAGCAGTTTGATAAGCATGCAGTAAAAAGAGAGAATTCCACAAATGGCTGCATTGGCATGCTATTCCCATGGTCAAGGAGCGTGCAAACACTATTTGCGAACACAAATAACCTTTTCCTGGACCTGTGATGTCATCAAGATGTAAAATCTGTAGCTGCTCCGTAAAAGGAACACCCAGTGGGGGGTTTCTGGAAATAAGGGCACACAAATATAGAGTAAAGCTCATTTGGGAACAAAAACACCACAAATATTCAGTGAGTCTCCAAAATCTGTCTCACGTTCCCATTTGTTCCAGATTTATAGCTGATGACATCACCACACCTTCTCTGCAACCACACCGTTTGCCTTCTGAATACACATAATGACTGTTGAACAAT
>OOFE01023840.1:50610-83521 GCA_900323365.1 Monocentris japonica | reverse complement strand
CACAGCAAGCTGTGATGCACTGTGTGTTCTGACACCTTTCTATCATAGCCAGCCAATGAGCCTTGAGCGCCCATGACCCTGTCGCCGGTTCACCAGTTGTCCTTCCTTGGACCACTTTTGGTAGGTACTAACCACTGCATACCGGGAACACCCCACATGACCTGCCGTTTTGGAGATGCTCTGACCCAGTCGTCTAGCCGTCACAATTTGGCCCTAGTCAAAGTCGCTCAGATCCTTACGCTTGCCCATTTTTCCTGCTTCCAACACATCAACTTCAAGAACTGACTGTTCACTTGCTTCCCAATATATCCCACCCCTTGACAGGTGCAATTGTAACAAGATAATCGATGTTATTCACTTCACCTGTCAGTGGTTTTAATGTTGTGGCTGATCGGTGTATATGCTAATAATGAATATAACTCTTCATAAAAAGGTAATGATTTTTTTTTCATGCTGTGATTGCCTTGAAATTGAGGTTATCATATTTGTGTCTGTGTGTGTGCGTGCGTGCACACACGTATTTGGTAATGTCGCTCCTTTAACCTATTAATTGAGAACTCCTGTACCACATGATTATATTTGTTTTTTTATATACAATAAATGGCTATCTAGCAAAAATAAACATAATAAAGTATATTAGTGCCACAAACCCTCTTGATATTGTTTATACATTCTGGTAAGAATGAGGTGTAGTTCATGTTGAGCTATACTGTAAGCTAAGGGTCCCAAACCTTTTCACATCAAGCACCTTCAGATAGATGCATTAGACCATGGACCCCCAAGATTTTGTCTTAACGAAACCCATCTGACAACATTTTTATAGTTATTAATGATTTACTATAGAGCTGCAGAACTGTTTTATTATAGGTGTGAGGATAACAGTGGGGAAAGGGAACCCTGTGATCAAAATCCTTATACACTGGCTTGGAATGTCCTGGAAGTCCCATTAAGGAATGTTGGAGGTCCCCAGACTGCAGCTTGGCAACCACTGCCATAGGCAACCTGTGTGTAAAAGGTAATACGTTCTTGCACTGGTTTCCTGTTGTTGCCCAAGAGTAGTCCAGCTTGCATGTGTATGTGTGCAGAGAAGAGGGGTATCTCACTTTGTTTTGTTTCATGGGTTTTGAGTTTTGAGAGGGATAGAGACATAGTGAGAGGACAAGAGAAGGAACAATAGGGTACGTGGCAGCTTGAAAAGGGGTTGGGGAGATACCTAAGTACAAAGAATGGAAAATGGGGGAGCACAGTCATGTCAGTGAGCATTAAACGTACACACACACATAAACACACACACACATTAATAGAAGGGTGTCAAATCTACAGTATAAATGACAAGCAGTGACAAACATAATTCATTTATAGAACCCACATGAGTCAACTGACAAGGGTATGCACATATGCAAAATGAATGTTTTAAAAATGGGTTGAGTGGCTGATCATAAACAAAATATGTTTTGCAAACAAATTGTAAACAATGTGTTATTGGGGACTGTAGGTAGCTGCAACAAATGTTAAGGTAAGAGAGGCTAAAGAAGACAATTCAAGAATTACTCCAAATCTAGATGATAACATAGTTTTTACACTAATTCACCTCTGTAGATGCATATCAGGCCTATTTATACTCTTGGAAAGCGAGACTGCCATGTGGCAGGTATAACCAGAATAGCTGTCACTGGCCTGGGGCCCAGAAGGGCACAAGAAGGTCCACACGCAAAGATGATACACAACGATGGGGCAGTTTATGGGGGAGTTTTACTTTTCTATGGCTGGACCTTTAATGAGGTCCAGCAAAAATCTATGATGAGATTCTGCAAAGATTAAATAAAATATCTTCATATTTCATTGTGAATAGCATTGCACATATAGCATGTATTAAACTAGCCTGGGACTGTATTTTCATACCCCTACTGTGTACGCTCAGATCTCTTGCCAGCTTGAAAGCATGAATATGACTATGAACATGAATATGAAGAGTTGGATACAGTTCACTAATTACATGACGAGAGGCCCAAAGAGGAATAATAAGTCAGCAGGTTTTAAGATATTTTTCCCCAGACACATATACTGTAGCCATATTTAATCCTGGAATGACAGATGGATTCAGGTCACTGAGTTCAAAGCTCAATGCAGACAAATAACAATCACTTGCATGTTCTGTGAGGAACGGGGCTCTGGCTTAAAACATGGACACCAACAAAGAGGTAACAATGCCTCACTCATTACTGGTTCAAGATCATCCATTGACATAGAGACACATGCAAATACACAGATAGACACAGACAACTACTCACACACTCCTATTCAGGTCTGCATAGGAATGATTTGAATGTGAGTTGTCTAAGTCATGCTATATAGTTGTCATCATTTATCAGCATTGTGGAAGTGTTATCTTCAGCAGCTATGCCTCATTGATTTAGCATCAATGACCTCCCTGGGATAAAATGAATTGTCTGCTGTAATCAATGAGAGGAGAGAAGTCTGATGAATTCCACTTCCACTTCCAATTCCAGCATGCCATGAAATAGACCAGGATCAATGGCACATTACAGCTGAGAGGGCTGTTGGTCATCAATGCAATCACTGGAAGCTTATTCAAAAATATTTGCACGTATTGTCTTTGACAAGATAGATTTATCAGATGTCCCTCAGCTGCACATGGTATCACGCTATCAAGGCAACTATTACAAAGAGTTCTGACAGAGATAAAGAGAGAGAGAGATAAAGAGAAAGAGGCTTGATAAGACATCAACCTTGGCAAGGGTAACTGGAGGGGTAACTATAGTATGACCCTCAAGAAGTCAACTTTTAGACACACACACACACACACAAGCAACTGTCTGTGACTCATGCATGCAACATTGCATGCGGCTCTAAATCCTGTTGACCACAGGCAGTATCGCCATGGATTTGGCTGGATAAGGTTGGATAAGTAGTGGAAGATGTAATAAATGTTTCCTAATGAAGATGTCTCTCTGTCCTTCAGCCATGTCAACATCTGTAACAATGCATATAGTAATGGTGACCACTATGAAAGGAGATATCACATGATAATCCAAAAAGGCTAGTAATATACTGGTTGAAATTCAAGGACAAGGAGAATTATTGCTCCTCTCAGAACATTTTCAGTCTTTATCTGACATGTATATAAAAACAATGGACTGCCTATGCAACACATTTCAACAATGGTGTTACAACTGCTGTTACAAAAGCAAAATGGTACATACAAAATAAAATAGGCACATACCATGAAAATAAAATAAACAAAAATAAACAAAGTCTGGCTGGGGTCCTGGTGGCTCAGTTGGCTGAGGCTGGAGCAACGTGTGTGAAAAGATGTAACCATTACATAGGTCAGGGCTACAGTCCAGCAAATGCCCTGGGTCTGATGGATTAAATAGTGAGTTCTAGAAGACATTTGCAGCTCTCTTAGCGCCCACATTGTTCAAGGTTTACAACTAAATGGAAGACTAACTACCTGATTCATTGGATACTAGTGTACTGACAATATTGTAACAGAGGCATTAAGCCAGAATTAGAAAACTGTACTGTCCTCCTTGAGACATTGTGATATCAATTAGACAGCCAGCCAAACTCAATTCAAAACAACACAACAGTCAGGATATAGCCTTACTGGAGACTCAATGTGCATGAAGTCATGAAATAGGAGTGAAACTGAAGTGAAATATAAAATGAAACACAATTACTGAGCTTCTAAACACAGGTAAGTAAATGCCTAACTATAATGAACAAGAGCAACCTAATGCTTCCGAAATACAATGTATGAATTCCACAAATGTATCCAAATTGTACCAAAAAATGACTACATGTACAAGTATTGAATGAAAGTAATGTTAATAGGCTTTTAGTAGGATTGGCTAATTGCATACAAATGAATTTGGACTGATTGGTATTGCTAGCATAAAGGCAGCATCCAGAACAAGAAGAATAATATTCAATTCTCTCCAAATTCCCGTCAATACCCTTGGATGAGCTGCCAAACAACACTATGTCGACTTACAGTCAATACTTACACTGAGGTAACAACCGGATGGCTTTAGATTGAGTCTTGTGTATAGAGAGACTGTATATTTTGTATTTTTGATAATAAAGGCTAAAAGAAATTGGCAAAGACGCATACCATGTACACACAATGTCCTGGTTTTGAATCTGGTCTAGGACCTTTGCCATGTCATCCTCCTCTCTCTCCCAATCTTTCCTGTCTTTCTCTACTGCCAAATACGGCAAAAATGCCTTAAATATAATATTCCAAAAAAGCCTGCCTGGAAAATATTTCCAAACCATATAACACCAACCCATCAGTGGCCCAATTAGACTGTTCCAACAGAGTTACTTATTAGCGGGTCTGTCATGGCATTGATCAGACACTTTGCTTCAGGCTACAGAACGCTCCATCTCACCAGTGTGAAGAGCTATGTTAAGGCAGAACAAAGTCATCAAGAGAAATTCTCTTTTTCAAAGTGAGACCTACTCACCTGATACACCAACTAATTCTTCTCTCATTTATCTAGAGCTGTCAGCTCACTGAGTTGGCAAGCACTCATTTCTATTCTCTCCTACCATAAAAGCACACTCAACTGGGTAAATGGTCTTTGTCAGACACCTCGTGCTGAAATGAAGGACTCTTCTATATAACAAAATAAAAGCTCAATCACTTCAGTCAAAGTAACTAAAACATGTTTCTTATCCAAGCACCATAACAAACGTTTGATGATTAATCTACTACCTTTAAAATCTAACCTTTTTATATTAATAATTTATTGTTAACTGCTACTCAGAATATCGAAGTAAACATGACGTATTTATGATCATGCAGAAGAAGTGCTGACTCACCGTAGAGACATACTGGATTTCCCGGCAGAGCTTTGTCTCCCGGGGGAAGTCGACAAGATCCAGGAAGTTGTCCACAACCACTTGGCCAATGATGTCATGGCGTGAAAAGCGATCAAAGTCATAGACACTGAAGTGCAGTTTACGTGTTGGCAGCTCAGAGTATGCCACAGGAAACAGAAAGACCTCATCAAACACAGGGTTCAGTGTCTTGCGGTGCACCTTGGTCTGGTGCTTGGTCATACGATCGGGCAGCAGGTAGATCTTGACGTAAGGGTCAGAGGTACCAGAGAAGTCCTTGGCTGGGAGGTTCTCAGCTTTGTGGATCTTGACTATTAGCTGTTCAAGGTCACAATCAAATCTGAGTATGAAGTGGAGGCGTCCGCAGCCCCCGCCTCTTCGACCACCTTCATCCCCCTCTAGCGAGCGCTGTTTGTAGAGCTCAGGTTTGAGGCGGCCGAGGCCCAGTCCCATTCCAGTGAGTGAATCCTGCCTCTGGAACTGGGCCATGTTGAAGTCTGGGTTAGAGAGGTTCATATGTCTGCGAATGGACCCTTGTCTGTAAAGATGTGGGACAGAAAAAATCAACAACAAACACCACCATGAAACATTAAGATGCTTAATTAGACAGCAGAGCATTTAAAGAGGGCCAACAATTTTGTTGTACCTGCAAACACCAACAAAATGACCAGTTGGACAGAGGGAAGCCTGTCATGTTATGTCAATGTCAAGAAGTTTCTCATGACATTGGGTCACACCAAATGAAAACTCTAGTAGTTCCCACAAACAAAAACAAAAAAAAACCAACCAAGAATGTTATACTCACCCAATTTCAGACATTTTGCGACCAGAGGGTGGGGGTTCGGTGGTCTGTCTCTGCATACGAGGGTTAGTGTGAACTCCACTCTCTCGGCTTTTACTCTGGGCATCCAGGGGAATGTCTGGAGATGTGTGACTGATCTTCATAGCTGCCTCTAGTGTGGGCATGACCACGGGTGGTGGCGATACAGGAGTAACCGGGGCCTCCACTGACACTACTGATGCCACAGGAGTGGGCTCTCTGGCAATCGGGCAAGGTGAGGACTCACGGCGGTCGTGGGTGGGTGGGTCCACGGCAGTATAAACAGGCTGCCGGGGTGGGGACTGGGAGGGCAGGGGGTATATGGTGGGGTTGAGGTGGCCGTGGGCCTCCTTGGTGCTGGGAGAGAGCCCACGTTCCCTCCATGGTATCCAGCACAGCTTCCAGGAGACAAAGAGGGAGACCCCAAACAGGGCCAAGCCACAGGCAGTCACCACCAGTGACAGAAGGCTCACCGATACATCTGAGAAAGTTGAGAGTACACAAGAGACAGGACATAAAGAGCAGACAGTGATATTGTTGGTAGCTATTATGCTCTGGTGCAGCGCTATATCATAGGCACTGCTTTTAGTCTTTGACCATCACCACCTTTAGCAACAGCATCACTGTCACTGACATCAGAAGAAATACATTTTCACATTGTCATGTATTAAGTGGCCTAAAGTCTCTATAAGGATGATTCTGTGTGCATTTTATGAGTTATCTCGTCATAGGCTGACATTAAAATGACACTCATGGTTGAGTAACGTGTTAGGCAGATAGGTATATAGATAGATAGGGAGGCCTGGACTCTGTAGACACGTTCAGGGAATATCCTGAGCACTATTTGATGTAAGAGTGGAGTTTTCTCTTGGCGGCATTTTCTCCTTTCTTCTTCTTTATTCTTAAAAATAACATTTGACAAGCTTAATTAGGATGTATTTAATTATCTTCTCTGGAGTCTCATCTCTCCCCCGCGACTCTAGGGCGGGCCATGCTGTAATTTTCCATCCATCAAATGCTGCAAGAAATGTCTATACATGACCTAACCCACTCTACCCCTCACTATAATACAGTCAGTAATATTACTTACTGGTTTCATTGAGGTCAGTGTTTACATTTAAGGCATTTAGTTGATGCTGTTATCCAGAACAATTTAAAACGAGTTGTATAAGCTTCAACAGTTGTATAAGCCTAAATTCTTAAACTGCCAACATTACAGTACTAGCAAACAGTATAACACTAACAGCATATGTAACACATTTTTTGTTGTTGTTTTTTAAACAAGACAGGAGCATTTTGGGTATAAGAAAGTAGGGAACAAGGAGAATGTGAAGTGTTTAAAGAGATGTTTTCAAGTTACATTGGAAAATATCAAGTAACTGCTATCTATGCCACAATGCTAATCTATGCAGGATCATAATGTGTTTTAAAGGCCCCATTTGAGTTGCATGCATACAAAAATAATGTTTTAACAGAAACATTTATTCAAGAAAGCATAGGCATGTGTCTTTAATAAATGAAGATGGAGATGGATGAATGCTGATTTTGATCCAGTGAAAGGAATGGACGAAAACGCAATAGACTCCTTGTGTCACAAGAATAATATGTGTTACACTCTCTAAAACATCAATCAAAAGAAGGGTCAATCAAAAAATAGAAACAGATAAAAGGTAGCTTAAAGGTCACTATATAAAGGTGTTACAGGAATCTAAAATGCATTGGTGTGCCCACTGAGAAGCTAGAGTTTTTAAAAAGATACCCAATATGGGTTTCCACTAGTACTGTCCAACTAGGACACAGAAAATCTATTCCAAATAGAGACCAGGGAGTGAAAACGAAAGTCTTGCCAGAGTGAAAAATGAAGCATGAACTTCTTTTCAAAGACCTAGATGGATCATGCCATTGAAGCCCCCTGGCTGAAGTTATGCATTTCTCACAGCTTATCCTACAAAGCAACACACTCTCGAGTCTTGCTGTTTCAAGCAAAGCAAGAACCTGCCCAATGTGAAGCTCATGTCTGGATGTCATGGTTGTCAACTCATACAAACAGGATTCCTCCTTCATTTCTGCTAGACAAACCAGTGCCTGGCAAACCATACCTTGTGCTTCAGCCTGTGCCATCTGATGAGCTAATATTTACATTTGACATTATATTTTAATTTACATTCAATGTTGATGCATTGTGTATTACAGGGATCAAACCTTTAACTTTGAAGTCATGAGAAAGTTTCTCTAAACACCTTAAAACAGTCACCACATCTACAGTCAAAATCCTCAAACTCAATAAATCTTGCAGTCACTAACACAAAACGTCTTTCCTCCCTCCATTTTGTTTAAAAATGACAAAAGAGTGAAATTCATGGTCAGGTAAAGACCAATGGTTTCATATTAAGAGTGAAAATTGGTATATTTGAGGATTCATTAGGCAAACACTTCGGGGACCTTGGGGACTACATGACAATGGATAGCTTCAACTTAAAACCGGAAACCTTGCATGAGCAGTAACTTAGGATGCTGATGAGACAGTTTTGCCAGAGGCGTCCAATTATTCAAATATAATTGCTTTTGCAACAGACATTGTGTCAAACATTTTGAACGTTCCCTGAAAGAATGTTGCAACAGAGACACTTAACTGTGACCACATTGCTAAAGGAATGTTTTTACAGAGCACTTGCACCAGGAAATTATAGCTAAGTTTATCTACAAAAAAAACATAAAATACTGTAGGAATCATTTTGGCTTATGGTTATTGTAATAAGACATAGATTGTTCACCGTGGTAGCCGCAGTGTAGTGTGCAGTATAAAGATGAAATGCTGTGTTGAAGGCAGTAAGAGAAAGCCAGTGGAAAATGATCATGCTTCTATTTATTCCTTCTGTACTGGCACTTTTAGCTGGGTCAACTGTGTAAAGGGAGTTGAAATAGCTTCCAACTCTGTTTCCACTGAGCGTCTTACCATAGCAGTACTCAAGGGTGCTAATTTGGTCTGGAAGGCGTGGGGACAGGGTTAGTTCCACATGCTCTGCATAAAGTTTTTATTAGCCTATAGAGGGCGCTGATTCGCCCATTTAGCTAAAACAGTAATTATGGCATACTGGACTGACATGATGGAATATTAACAGGGTGGGGGGGCAAAATCAGACTTTTAAAAAGTGAGGGGGGCAAAATCAGGACTTTCAAAGAGTGGGGGGGTCAGGACTCTTGTACCCTTGGCAGTACTGTGAATAGCATTTGTAGGAAACAATTTGTAGTTCTAGATAAAAAGAAAAGAAAGAAAAACAGTTGATGAATCAACTTTATTTGGCACTAACACACATATGCATGCAGTGAATTTGTTTCTTTGCATATCTCTGACTAGATACACACACATCACCCCACACACATGCACTTTTCCAGGTCAGAGGACAGCGCAGGCATCAGCTACTGGACAGCGCGCCTGGAGCAGTTGGGGGTTAGGTGCCTTGCTCAAGGGCACTTCGGCAGTGTTGGTGGGCACCGTAGCTGTGGCACCAGTCATTTTTCAATCACCAGCTCACAGCTGGAATTCACCCTCCTGGTGGTGCTGGGGATCGAAACAGCGACCCTCTGGTGATGGGTCGGTCTCTCTAACCGCTAGGCCAACCTGCCGAGGTTGGCCTAGTGACAACATGCTGTTCACCAAGTGCTACCTGAACAAGCACCCTCATAACAATAGCTATTTTCCTCAGCATCAACTCTATAATTGGAAGACTGAGGCAACAGGGTTTAAATCGGCTGGCCAGCATAGGTGAAACACATTCTGTCTTAAAGAGGTGGCTTGAATCAGGGACCACAAAATTGAATAGGAAACCAACTCAATATGGAGAGAGAGTGTATAATTGCTGTCAGGGTTAATGATTCCCTCAAGGAAAACTGAGACCTGTAGGACAACAAACAGAATCAATGATCAATTACATGTAAAAAAAACCCAGTAAATACTCAGCAACACAGTACAGTTCACATAATGCACTGATACTGTAGCTAAGAGCTGAGGAGATGGCTGGGGGAATGTAAACGTTCTATAGGAGCAGTCAAGTCTTTCAAGGAAAAGTTTATGGTTTAAATATATGACTGTGAATACAATTACAGTGCATTATACCAGCACAGGATCGCCTGGTCACCATGGAAAGAGATGTGAGGTGGGAACAAATGGAGCTCTCTGAGTCATTTTGACTCTCACTTTCACAGCCATCACAGACAGTGATTCACAATGGTTGTTCTTGAGAAGTGGGCGACCTCCCCAAAAACAATCTAAGACATAGCCATGGTAGACTTAGACTAGGCAAATGATTATTACTATTAAAGGTGCACTAGCTCAATTACGATACAAAAATTCAATAAATAATGAAAATTAAATGAAAAGTTTTGACAAAATTGAGACAAAAAATTGACAAAAATGGAGACATAAAATTGACAAAAATGTATTGTTTAAAAATCCAAAAGAATGTCAATCTTCTTCCCAACTTTTGTTGATATTTAGAAAACGGACACCCCAAAAATCAATACTTTAACACATTTAAACCTGACGTCCACAGCAGTGTGCTCTATTTCAATATTAGCCCATCAACTAACTGTGATGTATTCCTTTCTTGTCATCACCTCATATAGTCCCACAGTGATCTTTATGCACTCTTAGCTGGCAAGTCAAGTCAGTGGTGCACAGCTACAATAATGTTTCACAAGAACAAAAGAAACATTAGGTAACACTTTATATGAGCTCCAATTTTAACAAGAGCTGCATACCAGCTGCATGACAAAGCCATGTATATGAGTTCAGTCGCTATGTCAGCTTTCATGAGGTGTTCATGTAATACTCAATTGTGGCATAGAATTGGAGTAGAAATTATCATGGAAAATTACACCTCTTTCTAATTTTTTCCATTTTTAAGTATAAACGGTGCATTGGGCTTTGCCATGAAAGTTTGCAGCATGAAGATGTTTCTCAGAGATTGTGTGATGTTTGCTGTATGTTCTACCCACCTTTCCATATGCTTCTCATCTTCTGGTGTCTTTCAGAGGTAAAGCTTGAGAAAGAGCTTAGAACAATCAGTTTATGAACTACTCACATCAGCCAGCAGACTTCATCAGTAGACTTTAGGTTAGATTATAGGGCACATTATGTGCTGATTGAATCTGGATAGAGAACATCTCTGTGATGGGGTCATTTATTAGAATACAAGACTATCTCTCTCTGTCTAGTGTGTTGGACAAAAACGTGGCTATCACTGGCAGACACATTCTATATGCTGAGCCTCATCTCCTTTTCTTTATAGTTATGAACCCTTGAGTTTGAGGCAAAGGAACTGATGAAGTTATGATTTGTGTAATCACTCAACAGCAAGATAACAGCCGGCTTGGTTGCAGTTTGCAACATGACTAACTGTTATCTTTTCCAAAACAAAGTCTGTTCTTGAGCAATATGGAGTCTCACAAATTCTCATTGACTGCATCTTAATTAAATCTAATCTTATACATTACCTTTCACATACATCCACTGGAGGATAAAACACTGCAGACAGCTGCTTCGCAATCATTAGATAATGTTAAATGCACTACAATGTGATAAAGTAATCACTAACATTCCAAATATTGTGTTGTTTTAATTCACTTTAAGGGGTTTTAATGGCATTAATGCTGAGCATTTCTTAGCTGAACTCCTGTTTAGGGGGATCAGGGGAATTCACATAACAGTTAAGAGACCAGACCAGCCCCTTTGATAGCCATCAAGAGCAAAGAGGACAATGTGTCATAGGACAATGTGTCATATGTCAGAGTTAAAGAGTAGAGGATGCTTCCTGGAAGTTATGGCTTCACTGATGCTTTTATCCACTGTTCACCTGGATTTGCCCTCTACTTCTCTCTACCTGTTTGAAAAACTGCTTTATAACACATCTTTTATCTTGGATTTTACACTAACTTAATTACACACTATTCCCCTGATATGTCACAAATGACACAAGCATTACATACAATAGTACATCTGTCATGTAGCTGTTGCGAAGCTCTTGCTGAGGCATTATGAATCTGTTTCAAGAGTTTAGGTAAAACGTTACCTCCTGGTTCCCTTGCCCCCTGAATTCTTCAGAGTCAAAGAGTTTGTTATTAAACTAGTTAGTATTCACACAAAGTTATTTAAAGCTTCCTGTCTCATTCAACTATACGCAATATGAGGATTCTTTGTTTGAGTCTTTCCTTGATGTTTCCACCCATTTATGTGACGGACAAAGGATTTCTCAACAAATGGAGAGAATGTACTTTTAGACTGTAATTAAAATCACAGAACATCTTATGCAACCAGGAAACATCTTGAAGTAAATCCCCATTGGCAAGCTGTGCTGCACATCTGATGTAAAGCTAGGCAATACTTGAAGACGAAACATTACCTGAGGAAGGTTGAAAAGCTGCATATATGTTAGTTCTTGAACATGTGGTTAAACAAATATGAAACAGTATGTCATGTGTGCCATGTGTGACTTTTGGTATAAATCATAACAGATCTGGAAAGATCTGAAAAAATCCATGAGCAAAGGGTCACAAATCCTATTACATGCTTTGTATATTTCTGTGCATGGTGTGAGCAAGGTAATCAGTGTCTCCACAGCCAACAGTAGCACCTAATACAGGAGTGGCCAAGAGCGGGTTATGTTGAGACCTCACACAGGCATTCAGCCAAACGGTTGTTATTGAGCTCTCAGACTCTGAGAATACTGGAGTATTTCTACCTGTGAGGATTTTGGTGAATAATGTGGAGAGGTTGAGGGGCACCCCATCTGAGGACATTGATCCTGGAGCCCACAGTTAGCTTGGCAGGCTGCCTGAGTGGTGCCTGGTGCAGAAGAATCTATAGACATCTGGAAGGATTCACAGAGACTGCATCACAATAAAGCAGGTGGACCAATTTTAGAGCGCAGGACCATCAAAGGTGCTGTAGAGTAGGAGGTAGCCCAGTGCTGAAACAGCAATATTTGGAACTTTTGCCAAGTCCCTCAGGAAGAGTTTGACAACACTGTGTGAACATTGCTATTGCAATGTCTCATGCATGTTGAGGCATTTTCTGTGTGTGTGATTGTATGGAGAATGTACCTGTAGGTATGACAATATGTCAAAATACATTCTGCCCAAAGTAGTCATGGCACAATCTGATAAGCTAATGCAAGAAGCATCTCTGCTTCCAGAAAGGAGCAGCTGAGTAGCTGACCATTTTCTTTCCAATGACCAGGAATCATAGAGGTCTTGAAGCTCTGAACACTGTATTCCACATAGTGTGCTGTATGTAATGTATGTTATTTGGGTTATCACTTGAATTACTTATATGTATAGAACTCTTTAATATTTATTTAAGAACATTCAGCTCATCCCTTGCAGGGTTTTAATCTGGGAAAAAACTTTAATCCAGAGTTGCTCAATTTCCCCATGCACAACAATCAATAGCCACATAGCATATGTTACTGTATATGCCTTAATGCTTTGCAACAAGTTGTTTTATTTATTTTGATCACAACATGAAGAAGGAAGGAAGTATAACTGCTTGTTGCAAGTGCAAGACTAAAAAGAAACACAACACTATTTACCTCACACTGTGTCTTTATTGATTCAAGGGTTTGTGCTTTGCAAAATGAATTCCCCATAAATAATTACGTTTAACATTATGGACTGCATTTGCCTTGTTGCCAAGTCAAGATTCTGTGCCGTGTATAAAAAAATATTCATGATAGCCGCACAAACGTGCACGAGCAATATCCTTGAGCAAGACACTGAACTCCTACCAGCTCTGTTCTATAGATGACCCTGCACTCTGGGTCACATCCGATTTATGATGTTGGACTCACAAATCTTCATATTAGTTCATGTCAGTTTTTCTCTTCCATCTACTTCACTTGTCATTTTATGACAGGTGCTGTCAGGATGCTGGGTGACACACCTCAGCTTGATCTGATATTAATCCTTAGGCAAGCCATCTTGATTACAGTTCAGTAACCCCACTGCCCACAACAGACATGCTGCTTCATCTCTGCATCTGCCAGTGCAAAAGGAAAGACAAGATATATGATAGGAGAAGGGGAGAGGGCTAAGCGATTAAGGGATGGAGGAAAGTAGGAGTGGGAAGGAGTGGGGAGAGGTGATGGGGTTTTGACCCTGGTGAATAATGTGATTGCAGAATGAATGGACAGAGGTGTGGACAATTCAAGATGCAGTAGTTAGTGTGTTTTCTCTCTGTTCTGACCCCTCCTCACTTATTGTGTGTGTGTGTCTCTCTCACACTCGCTCTATCTGTCTCTCTCTCTCTCCCTCACACACATACACACACATGGTTCAGATGGAGAGGATGAGGTGTTGGTGATGATGAAAAAAACCTGTATGGTACCATTAATTCCGCACATGGAAATTCACTATGGTTTAGCCTATATGCTCCAAATCCATGGCTCCCTCCCCTTCCTGATACATTTAGCACGTACGTCCACATATCGTCAGTGTATGTTTCACGTAGGCCTTGTGCAAGTCGAGCATTTAAACCTGCCGTTAACTTTCAAGGTGCGCAGGTGCAAGCTCAACTCATGCAAGGACGAGAATAAAAAAATCCAGTTTTCTATATTGTATTCCAGCCTTTCTGTCTGCTGAGGGCGACTGGGGAGAAAAGATAGCCTACATTAAAAAAAATCGTCCACCCTCACTTTCACTTTCATGTTCAATATAATTACATAAAAAATAGAACATAATAGATACTAATTCCACTTGAAGTTAGATCTATTGCATTATTTATTGCGGATTAGGCAATGCATTTTCATTGTGATAAAAATGAAACAAATTGATAAATGTGTGTGGGGAAAAATGCTACCACCCAAATTCCCAAACAAAGACGGTTGTAAAAGCACTTAACCAGCGCAGCAAGTTATGCTTATAGCTTTATGGACCACATCGTTAGGTTTCAGGTGCATGCTGTCCAGTCTCTGAACTCTCATACAGGTTCAAGTCTGATCAAGTCTGCAGCTGATGCCTCACCTGAATCCGTGTAGCGTGGCCTGGCAAGGTCTCGGAAATAGTAAATGAAATCCAGGCAGTTTTCGTTCTGCACTTCCCCCTTCGAGCAAAGATCCGACAGGAGTTCAAGTGCCTTTTGACAAATCTCGTCATCTCTGTCGCCAGGCATTTCCCACCAGCATCCTTATAAATGGAGGGTCTCTTAGGCACCACCACACCACTCCGCCCGCCACAGAACCACTTATTCCACGCTGCTCAACACGGCTTCCCGAGTCAACCACTCATCCACCGGCACGCCTACCAAAACCGGAGACGACGAACCGCAGACTGCACGGTGTTTCAGCAAGAATCAGAAGCAATAGTCCATGTAATCCAGAAACCAATGTACTTTCCATTTAACACTCAGTCAGGTCCTCCTCACACCCAGCCACAGCTCTGATTAAACGCCACCGGTTGAATCCACGCATTGCCACTGCAGCGCCCAGTGCTGTCCTAGGTGCTGAAACGTGTGCGCGCTATAACCGGATTCACGCTACAGTAAATCTTTGCACAGGGCGGCCCGCTGTCGTTTATTTTTCTGTGTTCAGAAACGGCAGATTGCAAGATGCCAGTAAAAAAGCGGGGGAAAGTTGAGCAACACTTTACTTTACGGAGAAATAGTAGGTTTTGCCGGCACTACCTGCGTCAAACGCCAATCAGTGCTCTGCTACGACGAACCTGGTGTGGTGTTACGTGCCTGCATGTGGCCAATCGGAGAATGACGATTTTTTTTTCAGTGAAATCAGTTTCTTCTTAGACAAGAAACAAGAAAGAGCATCAGTCACAAGCGTCTAATATACTGAATATGTAACTTTGGCATAATGTATCTTAAAGGAACCGCAGGAGCCAGCGCATTGGAATTCTTGACGCTCGTCAGATGAAAGAAACAGGGAATCCAAGCATTCTTCAGCAAAGAGATCCATGACTTGCCTCATAGAACAAGCTAATTGGACACACACACACACACACACAAAGAAAAAAAGACAGAGAGCGATAGCTCATTATATTATGTATTTGCACAACTGATTAGTAAGCAACCTTTCTGATAGCCCATAATTCCACCTTCAGTCAGTTCATTTCAATGATTGACAGCCGCAGTAATTATTGCATAGTGAGCGTGTGTGTGTGTGCACCTCTGTGTGTGTGTGTGTGTGTGGTTTCAATGTGCATATGCATTACAGTTGGGTGAACATGTAATAGTCTGGGTGTGTGCATGTACCATATGAGACCAAAAGAGAAACCAGTTTGCGATATTTATCATACGAAGACAGTTGCTATATGCTGTATCATCCACTGAGAAATGACAATTATCTTTTTCTGTCTGAAATAATCTCTCATATAATGGCACAAAATGGTACGTTAAGGTTATGGGGATGTACAGAAACAGCACCATCAATGAGGTTACATGGAAAAAAAGAGGAAAGAATATGCCAACAGAGGGAACATAGCATAGTAAACATAGCATAGCCTCCTCTTCTGAAATACTCCCTCTCTATATTGTATTTGTCTTAATATATCAGGATCTACCATACTCACTACCAGACTCCCATGGAAACCCTTCATAATCATATTAGTAGAGTTACTGATGGCTGACTAATCAAATAAAATACTAAACAGAGGATCAGTATATTAATTTTAACTTCAGCAATCAGGCACACACTGAAATCAGGCCAGCCCCCTGCCAATATTTGGTATTCCGTTTGTGGGAGGAAAACAGAGGAAATGTGTGTGTGTGTGTGTGTGTGTGTGTGCGTGTGCGAGAGAGAGATTATGATTACCTGTAATTGTATTTCTTAATGCTTTGACAATACAAATGTATCTTTTGTCTTTTGCCATGCCAATAAAGCACAGTGAAATTGAAATTGAAAATTGAGAGGTGAGGGATTTGAGGGAAAAAGAGAAATAAGTGAGCTTGGTGTGTTGGTGTTTTTCACACTCGTTCCACCAAGAACAAAGAGCCCAGCAGTCATCTACCATCAAAGGCACTTCTAATGAGCTGTAACCTATGTGCATTTATCCTGTTGCTCTGCTGTCTTACAAATGGTTGATGTGCTTTCATACTAATAACGAGTGCGTAGCAGGCATCACAGTAGACATTGCCAATGCACAAGAGAACGTTTGCAAGCTCTGGTTAGAATTCTATTTGACATACATTTGTCTTCTTTGAACAATTTAAGAGGTGAGATTGAAGTGAGCGGAGAGAGAACTAGTTTATGGTGGTTATGATGATGGTGATGTGTGGTAATTTGTGTGTGCGTGTGTGTGTGTGTGTGTGCTGTGCATTTTTTTTCACATTGCTGTAAGTCAGCTTTCTTAGTGTCCATGGCAACTATAAAAGACAGATAGGCCTCTTCACCCATTTCTCCCTCTTCCTTACTCTCATTCTTTGTCAGCCTCTCTCCTCACATACACCTTCCATTACTGCCCTCCATTTTTCTTTTCCTCCTCTTTTATTCTATATTCATTTTAGATAGAATAGAATTACCTCTTATCATGCATGTCTCTCTCTCTCCCTCTCTCACTCTTTGTTTTGCTCCTGTACTAATGTCTTTTGTGGTTTACCAGCTGGTGGTTCAGCAGATGAACAACAATGCAGCAGTGCTCAGAGAGTGATAAAAGACCAATGAAGAATGACTGCAGCTCTTCATGACACACTTGACACTCATAGCCTGCATCCCCATATTCAGCTGTTGCCCAGCCCAGCCTGAACTGTCCCTGCCCTTAACTCTCTCTGGCTCACAGGAAGGCAATTGAGGAATCATGTTAACATTTCTCTATACATTTACCACAGACACTCATTCATACAAAAGTTAATCATACAAGAGTTAATCGTCTAGGTTCATCATCTAATATCTTTAAAATATATCCTGTAGGTTAAAGTGTGTTATTATTCAGCTTAGATTACCAAATATATTTTAAAAGCAATATTATTTGTTTTAAACTTGTGCCACCAGTATTTTTCTCCCTCTTTTGTGAAGGCTTAATTGGTGCTAAATTGAGACAGAGTTCACCCAAATTAAGATGACCTACACAGGTTTTGAAAATCAGGATGATTGAGCTTAGTTTAGTTTAGTTGCACAAATAAAATGATAAAAGATAGAAAATAGAGGAAAAAACTATACATCCATCATCACTGATAATACGCATGCCACGGCAACAGTACCTTGTTCGTATTGCTATTACAGATTGTATTTAACTTTGACCAAATATATTGTGGGATCAAATAATCAGTTCCACAAGCCAGGTTGTATGACCTCCCCACTTGCATTTTTGGCTCAGTGTTTTTATAATTGGAACATTAATTCAATGTACTGGATCCCTTCACCCATATCTAAACAAGTCCTAATTGATTTTGCCGGGATGGGGACCTTCTGTAATGAGTGGTTCATACTGTTTCATGGATCTCTCTTTCTTTCCATGTTTCCTGTGGCCAAGGTAATGTCTGGAATGCTGGGCAGATTATTTCAATGTGGCTAGCCTCTATTGCTGGAGAGTTCAATCCCGTTGTTTCAGAGCATTGGTATTCTGTTGCAACGATTACATGCATTATATCAGAAATACTTATGTGTCACAATGACAATCAAACACGTGAACCCCTAAAATGAAGACATCAACAAATTTTGATGTTGCCATGTGCTAAATCAAAAGAGGATCATCCTTATGTAAAAATAAAATCCTTCCAATTACATCATAATGACTTTCCAATGTTCTAATTAGGGAATGTGTGTAGAATATCTCAATATTTTGAAGATACAAAACCAAGGGTTTTCTAAATTTCTAAAAGAAAAAGGATCATGATACATTAGATAACAAATATAAAATACCATGTGCTTATGTAAAAGGTGTATCTGGTATTTTTTGACAGTGTTCTTCTGTTTAAGTATAGATGTAAGAAGGAGGATTAGAAGCATCACTTTGGCAAAGGGTCTATCTGCATTGAACAGGAAAGAAGAGCATGTATGTGACCAGAGAGTGTGAAGAAATTAATTACTGGTTATTTTCTGCAAAATCTCACATGTGCTGCCCAAGCCTGTTAGCATTCTATGACTTAAAACAAAGTGTGCTTCATAGGAGAGATGTGTGGAGAAGAGGAGGAAGGGGTGGGATTCTCTCATCTCAATTGCTCTTTCTCTGCCTCTATTTTTCTCTATGGCTAAAAGAGAGGCCTTGAGGCTTTGAGCATTGGGTCTGAAAAAACAAAGGCACAAAAGCAAAGCTAATGCAAGATATGTTGGTGTGTGTGTGTGTGTGAGAGAGAGAGAGCTAGAGAGAGAGAGAGAGAGAGAGAGAGATCACAGAGTGCATATGAAGAATAGAATACTATGCAGTGTGTTCCTGTCTAGGGGGAGGGGGGTAAGAAGGAAAAAATTGAAAGAAGAAGAAAAATGCACATATTGAGGCATATAGTTATATTAGTATATTATATATTATATAGTATACATGGACCAACAGAAGTGCCCTCTCTGTCTTTCACTTGGATAAATGTACATAGTACATTTATTTTACATGACTCACAGCTGATGGCAGAGACAATGATACCACCATACCAATGATCCATTTTCGATATAAATACAACAAACAAGTGCTAACAAGCCAGCATTTCTAGCTGCTAAGAAATCAAGCAAGTGGTTTAGACCATATTACACCCAAGGGTACCTACATTAGGGGCTTTGTGCCCCCAGTCATTGTGATTCCTTTTCTGCCAGATCCACTGACTGGCTCCCACAGCTGCTTTAGACATGTCCTTCACTGCCTGTTTTAATGTCCACCCACAAATGCCTAATTCGCCTAGTAGTCTTAAACACACTATCCACTCTGTCTCTGACCACAACACCGTCTGGCCTTAGGTTAGTGATCACTATTACTATCTAAGTCGGTTTGCCTCCATACCACACAACTCCCTCCAGCCAAGTTTCTTCCTATCTACACTCTCAAGTCATCCGCGGACCCTGTTTCGCCAGAGAGACAGCCTTAGCACACCTTGCTGCTTTCTCTGGCTGCTTAATTTGGTTCACAACCTTCTTTCTTTTCCCTGATTGAGTTGACTTATGATCCTGAGCCTAGCCTGATTGCACCTGCCTATATTCCTATGCCTGAGCACTGACTGTGCCTGTTGAACTGCTTCTTTTGGGTTCCATTTTCACCCTCTGATACTGTAGGCGCTGCACACCTAACTGTTAGGTCTTCTGACTCTGCCTGCGTCATCTCTAATCTTACTTTTCATTTAAATTCCTCTGTTAGGCTAGATATAGGCAGTTCTAAGATCCATTTCCCATACAGAGCTACATTGCTAAGGCATCATGGGACTCTGACACATTTCCTATCATACAAGCTAACTAGCCTCTCTAACTTCTCTACCTTTGCTATAGTTATCTTAGGGCCAGGGCCACATAAGTCGAGGCAACAGACCAAATTGCATGCACAACAGCTTAAACTTGCCTGGTAGACCTCTCTATGCCATTAATGCCTTTAACTACATCCTGCCTTATCTCCTGAATCTGCCCCTTGTAATTCAGGGGGGGAAAAAAGCATTTAAAGGCTAAAACATTTAGCTAAAGTCAGATTTGACTCCCGCTGTTGTCAAAGCTTATGCTGGCACCCAGAGAGAACAATAAAAGGATATTTATATTTGTTGCGTAGGTGAGAAATGCGCCAACTGAAATGTTTTTTAAATCTCTTGAAATGGCAGTGCATTTACAAATGCATGTTTTTTGTGTTTGTACATTAGCTTACATGTGGATTTCATCAAAGAGGCAATATGGCACAAGAGGCCATCCTGAGGAATTATGAGTCGCATATCCATGGCATCCTTTCTATTCTCGACTGAGCAAGCCAATCTCCAATTTTCAGCATATTCCATTCCATTTACTTAATTAATGTGCTGCTCAAGCAGAAACTGGACGGTAAATAGAAGCATTGCTTGATGATATTACCAAGTTCTTACGATGTTATTTCCTTTTCCATGCAATTCAGGCAACAGCTTTTGTTTAAATATGGCTTTTGTTTTGGATTTGAGGCTGGAAGTTAGACCTAGTGACATACCCACACTCTCACTCATTTGACATTTAGTTTATTTGGCTAGTGAATGGTTCTGCCGGTCCTGTAGATTTATGACAGTGTAGCCTGATGTCCTCTATGGTACATCATTCTTTTTGATGTCTGAATTGCGCTTCTGTATGAATGCTCAGCCTGAATTATGACACTAAGGATTGTAACATCAAATTCTGTGTATTTGTAAAAAAAAATCTGCAATTCTATTAAAACGTTCCTACAAAAACCTGTCATTGAAACTTACAACTATCATACTATGATGAGACCCTAAAATGGGCTGACATGTCCACAACTGCAGGGAGATAGATGTCATAGACTTTACACACCTTACCACCTCAATTCCAGACCTTGAGAGGGAAGACTGTTCCAGCTAATTCTCAGGATCTTCAGGATCCCTTCAGTCAATTAATATGTCCTTGGTGTTTCTGTTGCAATTTATTTTCTGTTTGTGCAGTAAAATTTCTGTGTGATGTGATTCTATTAATAAAAGTCTCCTGAAATGTTTCTGTCGCTTTTATCCAAGTGGCACTTCAGCATGTAAAACAAAACAATGGCAATGATCAAGTCAGACACAATAGCATATTACTATTTACAAAACAATCTTATCCTGTGTATTGACAAATGCATAAAAATGTATCTATCCCTCTGGTTTGCACATGGGTTCATCTCCTTGTTGTAATCAGGACTTATCCTTAAACAAAGATGAGAAAACAAAAACAATTAGACCTTGCAACATTTCTTTTCAGATAAAAGATCAAATTGCATGCTACTCCAGGGAGGCAGGTTGGCCTAGCAGTTAGAGAGGCTAACCCACCACTGGAGGGTCGCTGGTTCAATCCCTGGCACCACCAGGAGGTTGTATTCCAGCTGTGAGCTGGTGATTGGAAAATGACTGGTGCCACAGCTACAATGCCCACCAACACTGCCGAAGTGCCCTTGAGCAAGGCACTTAACCCCCAACTGCTCCATGTGCACGCTGTGCAATAGCTGACGCCTGCGCTGTCCTCTGACCTGGAAAAGTGCATGTGTGTGGGGTGATGTGTGTATGCGAAGAAACAAATTCACTGCATGTATGTGTCAGTGCCACATAAAATTGATTCATTCATCAAACACACATTCTGCAGTCCAGTCAAACAACACAAATTGATTATGAAACAATTTATTGAGAATAAATGTAAATACAGATTTTATTTGGCACTCTTGCATCTCCCTCTGCACAATGTAATTCCTGTAATGCCTGCCAGTGAGACAGGGAGCGATCAGTAGCATCCCCCATTAGAGGGACTATAAAGCAAAGCCCACAGGTGGATGCTGGGGTGGTGGCAGGGTGTGAGATGTGCAGCAGTAGCACCATGTCAAACAGACTGCCCAATTTGCAATGGCAATGCGTGAACTCAGCTGATACATCAGCTGATTGAGCTGTAGTGCCACTTGAGTTGTCTGTCTGAACTAGCTTTGAAGGCTTTGCTCCATTTCAAATCAGGAGAGACTAGATTTGTAAGTTTGAATTCAAGCTTTAATGGATAATGAATCAGGTGAGCATTGGCGGTAGCTCCAGTTGAAATCAATGTTCATGGGTTAAAGGAGAACCCTGTGAATCTTGGATGAGCAGGATACTACCCCCTGTAGACTGCTCTTCCATTGGGCAGAATGGATCCACTGATGACCAACTGGAGCTCATGACCTACTGGCACTGGTGGTGGTGGGGAGGCAGAGGGGAGGCAGTGGGGAGGCAGCAGGGAGGCAGTAGGGCGCAGCGGCGATGCAGCCTGAAATGACAGAGACACGGATGTGGCAGGTACTGTATCTGTATATAGCAACTCAACCTCACCACATGGAGAAATAATGAACACATTCAGAAACCAACAACAATGTGGTGGCTCCTGCTGCTAGGCCAACAACTTGTCCTTACTGTAACTGCACTGAGATAGTTACAATCAATATTCAATAGATCACTCTTGTGTTTTGTTTAGAGACTTTCCAATGATTTAATTGTTGTTTTTTTCTCTGAATAGCTGAGGGCCAGAGGAGTTGAAGCTGATCCCTGCAGAGCTGCATCAGCCATGCTACACTGCACCTACTACAATTCAAAATAACCCCTTCCTTATTTACCTAATATGTAAAACACATCACTTCCTGTGTACGAGAAGATTTCCCGCCACCCACACAGAATGGACCAAGCAATTCAAGATATTGAATTGATGGGTAATGGAGAAAGTGACACTTAAGTATAGCCAAATTTGCTGGGAATTATGTCAACCGCTGACTGTTACCATCCTAAATCTGTGACAACTACACCAGTTTAAGCTAGATACAGCTGCAATTACTTGGTAACTTGTTATACTTACCATGGACTTACCTGGTAAATATAGAGTGCTTACATAAAGAGACAGGATTTCCACACTACTCAAGGTGGCGAGCATGAAGCAGCTTCCTTTTTGTTCTCAGCAATACACAGGCTACTGTTTGGCCGTAGCCTACATCAACTAAGCTAGGAAAATAACTGAGTCAACGTAACACAAAGCTCATTCCAACCAGTAGAGAGTGCACACAGGGGGGCCAACCCATTTTATCAACGTAAGCCCAGCCCACCACCTGCAGTCACCAACCACAGGACCACGGTGGAACAACAGGGGCTCCCATGATTGGCAGAAGGAGTGATGGACAGGTTTACCACATTATTTAACAACCATGAATTAACGTGAACAAAATTGTGGGGAAAAAAGTAAAGAATAAAACCCTATAAACCAGGGTGAGCACCCATGAGAAGCCCCATTCAGATGTTAAAAGAATGATGTAGTAACCCACAAATGGTTACCTTAGGGGACATCAGACTAGAACTACGGGACCTTCAGACAAACAGCACCGCCGCCATACCATTGAGGTAGACCCACAACACCTCAAGAAGGTTCCTGAGTTCCAGTATGCTCTACACTATCTTTCCTCACATCTGAATGAAGTTTGTTTATATTTCATTGATATCTCCAGCTTAGTGCCTTTCGGAGAGTAAAGACACACAATCTCTCTCTTGTGTTTTTTATGGTAAGGTATGAAAAGCTTCCCTGTAATCACATCCAGGCCTTGGCTTCGTCCTTCCAGCTCACCCTTCATTATTCCATCTCTCTGGGGACTCAGCATCATTATGCACACTCATTTCCATCACAGGAGTCAGACTAACTCTCATGGGCATAGCTCGGCTTCATGGAGAACAGTATTTTGTAAAGACTGAAGGACATTCTTGACTTCACTCATCCTACCAGTAAGAGACCTCTGACCTTGACCAATATTGACTCTGAAGTCAATATTGATTGGTAGTGAGCGCGCCAACACATGTTCAGTACTGTACTGTGCAGTTGCTGGTACCACTAGTTGACTGTACCATCAATGGCGTACCACCCACAGTGTCACAGACACAAGCCTTGTGAATAATGATATTTCTGCTTGGTAATTTAGGTGGTAGGAGATTCATGGTCACTGTACTGGTATTTAATTACTCAGAGAAATGTACTTGTCATTAGTGGTCGCTTCTCCAACTGCTGAGCGTTGTCCTTCAGTCAATTGTTTTCCCTCCCTGCTCTCCTTCATACACAATGAATGAAATCTTGCCACCGGAGGCATGGTTGGTCAGTGGTTTGCACTGCTGCCTCACAGCAAGAAGCACCAGTGTTCAATTCCTACGCCTGACACTTTCTGTGTTGAGTTTGCATGTTGTTCACATGGGTTTCCTTCAGGTGATCCAGTTTCCTCCCATATTCCAAAGAAATGAAAATCAGGTAGATTAGAGCTGCTAAATTGCTAATAGGTCTGGTTGTCTGTATTACCCTTATGATGGACTAGCAACCTGTATAGTTTGTTTCCCTGCCTTCTGCCCAATATATGTTGGTATATGCTCCTGCCCTCTGTGACCCTGAATAAGAATCAATGCATGAAGACAATCAATAATAAAGAGCTTTGTGCATGGCATAGGGGAAAAATAACAGGCTTACACAGTTGTTTCTCCTTGTCTTGCTTATTATAGACTGGTCAGTTTCATGTATGAATCCAATTTGGCTTGGAGATTTCTATATGTGGTACCGTGCAGTATTGATTGTGTGCACATTCTGAGATAGCGAGAGCAGCTGTGTGATCAGACTGAGACCCAAAGACGGGGTTGTATGGCTGGTTGCCACTGGAGAAAGGTAGCTACAGTACAGTACAGTACACATTGCTATTAGTGTGTATCACCCCAGTTATATATTAAACAAGAGAACCCTCCAGCCGTGACTCCTGCTCCTAGTCCCCATGTATTAGTCTTTTTTGCCTTGGCTCTGTCACTGAGCTAACCATGTGTTCACATTGAGAGTAATATGATAAGCAAGTTACCGGACATCCATTCATTTCCTATAGAGCTGAGCAACCAGGTATGGTCTTCTCGACTGAGAAAAGTTGGCCACCGCTGAACTTTTCATGGTCATCATCCACCAACAGCCAATCCAAGTTGGCTGTTGATGGATGATAGAAGTTGATTCCAGCCATTCTAACAGTTTTCTCTCAACTTTTATTTGAAAGACAACAGGAATAAAGGTCTCAAAGCGAACAGTTGCATCCATCGTTGGGGTTGATGGTAAGCTTAAAAGTAATTATTGTTTAGTGTTGAATAAGAAAGAAACACACATTCATGCACAACAACTACACCACTGAATCGTTCTCCACTATTTCCACTCGTGTAGAACAAAGCCCCACTACCACCAAAATGCACAAAAATTGGGCCATAAAAAAAATTCAAATAAAATCCTTCTGATCCTATCTGATCTGAAGATGAATGGGGGAGGAGGGGGAGGGAGAGGAGGATCGTATAGGGACCAGAGGACACACCAGATCTGCTCATTAAAAGGAAGCAAGTTTAATTTCAGCCATGAAAAGCATCAACCCTGAAAAGCCAAACACTAATTGAATGGAAGCATTCACACATGGTTCTCTCTCCCTGAGCACGGAGGAATGTGAATGGTGCTAAAAATAGCCACAGAGGCACACCCAACTATTCTCTGTGTAACACCCAGAGAGAATTAGATTAGATAGAATTAGATATTACTTCACACTATCTCCCTCCATCTCGTTTTTTTTTTCAAATCCATTAACTGATAGCGATACACATCAGTGAACATAGCTTCACCATGCAGTATCAAGTAGAGTGTGATGTTCAAGAATAGGTAGAATTAAGTAATTTCACTGCAGAGGAAAAGGAATAGAAATGCCTCTGCATCACTAGGACTCTGACAAAATTATATTATTTCCAATCGTATGCTGTGTGTGTGTGTGTGTGTGTTTGACATGGTGTCTCTGTGACTGTGTGAAGCAGGAGGGTGGTTACATTAACAGCCTGCGGTCTGAGTCATCTGTATCTTCTGACCTGTAGAGAAACCATAAAGAACTCTGTAAATAATTGAGTGAAGTAGCCAGAGGACATGACAGGAAGTCCAGTGGTGTTATGTTAGCCGGACCATATCATGAAAGCAAATGGAAAAACCTTTCCCTGAGGACAACTTCACTTCCTTTGGCTCCAGTCTCAATGTTTTGTGTCTACATGTGTCTATGTGTATTAAAGCCATGAATATAGACCTTGATATGTGCACAGGAAAAGGAAACATTACACTTACTCATGTCAGGTAACAGTATGTGCACAACTGCAGTGTACGTTTGTGTGTCTGTACTTGAGTTGAATCATGGCCACAGCATTTAAGATATAGCATCACGTAAGTATAGGGCCAACACAATGTGCTTAGTCTGCTAACCCCCATACTGATTGTAGTCTCCAATCAGACTTTCATTAATACACAGGACAAGATGTTACTATCCCTTGTGCCATAATCCAAGGAAAGCACTTGTAGAAGCCCAATTCAGATAAAAAAATGAATGATACAGTCACCATCAAATGAACACCATAGCAGACATCAGGCTACACCGTCATAGATCTACAGAGTCATTTGTCAGATGGCACTGTTCGATAGTTACCTACCCTAGCCAACAGTGGTGTGCGGCATGTGATTGGGGTTATCAAGTGGGCACCTTCCTTCACAGATGTTTCGTTGAGTTAGGCCCACGACACCTCAAGAAGGCTCAACGGTGTATTCCAGCGTCCTGGAGCCACCCCCCTCTATGCCACCACCTCACACCTCCCCTTTACTCTTGCCATCTAATGCCTGCCATCAACCTACCATTAACCTAGCCTTGACTCAACATTAATATACCAATACAAGCCTAGCTATCTGATACAACAACACAACTAGACAGTGTGGTAAGGTAAGGTAAGGTAAGGTAAGGGGTGGGGATTATGGTGGGTTAACCCCGATTGGAAACCAGATACAGGAGGATATCTAGTCCAGTTATTGCAGCGTTGTTAACTTACTGTCAAGCTATAATATGGGTGTTGCTTGAATAGGAGCATAAAGGTGCATCACTGTAGTATGTCTCTTAGGCAACATACTGTAAGTGACAGGGCTGGCTGAGGGAGACCCGTCCCCCCGTCCAACATCTCCACCTGTGTGATTGGCAGACTGAAAGCTTCTTGGGGAATGAGAGGTGTTGCTCTGCTAGACTCTGCTAGGAGGGAGCCTCCCACAGTGGGGTTAACACCTGCTTAACCTGCTGTGCCCTGTGGGAGGATGCTCCGATAATGAAAAAGGGTTTAGAAAGGAGAGAGAATGAGGGAGAAAGATGAACAGAGGAACACACACACACACACACATACACATACAGAGGGATAGAGATCATCCAACTGGCTGTCAGGTCTATTCTAGGTCTGTTTCTTCACCCAGCAGTGTGTGTACACTGTGAGACAAATGAAACTGGCATATGTATCAAATCATGTCATTAAGAATTATTAAAACAAATAGCTGCCGCTCCAATAAGCTTTTGTTTGAATGATTTTTGTCCTCTCTATGTCTCTGTTGTTTGCTGTCAGATGTAGATGTAAGCCTCTGTAAATCGGTAAATAAGCCTGGAGTTGGTGTCAGGAAACTAACTGTCTGCAGATCTCTTGGCCCAGGCAAGTCCATATGCTTGTAATCACAATCACTGTTTGTATACCTAAACAAATCCTGTGAAATCTATAACTGTTGATAATGTCTGTTGATAATTATATATACTCTCAACTGCATCATCAATTGCACAGAGTATAGCAAAAGCACAAAATTGTTTGTCCTTTGCAGCACTGTATGTGACACAGACTTGTCAACTCATTATTTATATTGCTTGTGTTTCTACACGGCCCCTGAGCTGTGAAATAGAATCCCCTTGTTTGTGGACAATAAATGAAATTTAAATTTGAAAGGGAAGAGAGAATTTTGCAGTGCTTAGTTTCTTTCTGTTTAATTTAGCCATAAGGCACTGGGGAATGCTGCAGCTTTGCTGATCATTATTGCAATTTTATTCACTTTGAAAACACAAAATTGCAAGTAGTCACATAGTCTGTAGCAGACTCCCAGATGTTAGGCATTCAGTCATGGTACATTATGGCAATTGGAAAACAAATAACACAAGGAAACAATCATACTGACATTGCTAGATTCTGTTTGGCACAGTTCAATGAAACAATCAAGGAATGATTAATAGCTTTCTTAGAACATTTTAAATTAATAAATAAATATATTATCAAACATTATTAAGTGGTAGCATTGGGAGAAGGTATCTACTTAGATGCATTCATCACCTCAATGAGAGTACAAACTGAGTTGCTGATTTCTGCTAAAACAATGAATAAATAATTCATAAATTCCTCATCACTTATTCAAAAACCACGTACAGCCTAGATAATACTAGAAGCAAATGGAGGAGTTAGGTGGGAGGATGGTTGCATATTGTTAAAAGGGTGCATGGATACTTCTTAAACACACGTAATAATGTTGAAATGGTTCGTGTGTAGCAGTTGATTATCTAGGAGTGATATCCTAATCCTAAGGATAGCTACCAGTATGAATGGTGCTGTAACTATCTTCTCTGTTAGTCTGGCACGGGGTTCACTGAGAGAGCTCTGGAAGGGGACTCATGGGAATAAGCAGGGGGAAGGTTCGCACTTGTGTGTGTGCGTGCGTGCAAGCATTCATCTGTTTGTGTTAATGTGTGCTCTTACATATACTGTATAATGTATGTCTCTGTGACCGTATTATACAGTATGTGTGTCCATGAACCATACTAGCTGTTTCATTATTGCCGTATTGCTGTATCAGTAATAATGTATTGGATAGAATCTGTGAGGATGTTTACATTGCACATGGGTCCCCAGGGTTTGTATGGTGACGAATACACAACAATCAACCGGATGCTCCAGAAACAGCCGTGACATAGTGGTGCAATTAGTGAACACACAACTATTTACTACTATACTACTACTGTCTGAATGAGAAGGATATTTCAGACATACATTTATTCATTTTAATTCACTACCACTGTATTATTACAGATTATGTTATTATTTTGTATGTCACTTTCCTTAAATTTCAAATATTAAAATTGAATGACGCCATGGGTTACATCTCAGGTTTGATGTGATTATCCAAGGTTTTGAGATGCCAATTCCAGTCTTTCACTTTATTGTAAATCTACTCGTCTAAACCTCTTTCTATATCTGTCAGAGGGCAGAACAACCACCTTACCCGAACCATTGCACCAAACCACCAACAGCCAATCTCGAGAGACAAAAAACCTCTGCAGCCTCACATGATGCCCCTCACATGCCTGTTGCCGTGGTAACTGTGCGGCTAACACCTCCAGCTCTTGGGTCTCTGGTTATGGCTGTCTGTTTCCATTCTTAGGTGGAGGGATTGATCACTTCCCCTCTGCCAAGTATCAAATCAAGGTGGTACCGATGCCGAGCTACTGGGAATGGCCTGAACTGAGATTGAATACCTGCTTCCAACTAGAGAAACCACATGAGAGGGAAAAGCTGATGAAACCATGGATTCCTTGGATGTCAAAATATGTTTGGTATTGGGCCATCTGGCTACTTGTGGGGTATAGCTAAATCAAAATTGATACAACCAGTCTCTCTTCATGAATTCTTTTCACATTCCTTCTACAGTCTGTTGAATCTAAAAATACATGTTTTAGATGGAAATCTACAAGCAGGGGGCTGTATGTCTCCATCAAGTGTGTCTTTTCCACGAAGCCTCACCTCTCCATATGTATCTTGTGGAAGAGAAGCTGGCATCTCCTGCGGCCAAAACTATTAGCAAGTACATGATTGAGGTGTGAAGTTGTTGAAAATGATCTTTTCTGGGTCCCCTCTCTCCTGGTACTGTTCAGATTCCTTAATAACATAGAAGTCAGCAAATTAAGGAATTATATATTTGGGCTGTGGCTGTGAAATTAAAAACTCCATACTATCATCTGATGATAGATTTAGTCACTGACTAAATCTTAATATCTTAATATCTACATCTTAATAGTACATTAAGATGGACACAACCATGACAAACAGCATAACTGGGTCTCTCCTAACAGGTGTCACATGAAAAGAGTAGTTGCCACAGCACTCCTTTTTTTAAAGTTTCTTCAATTCATTACATTATTTAGCAGAACATTTCATTAGTCAAAATGACTTCCATTTCTGCAGAGTTTAGATATACTCTACATGGATTCTATACTAATATTTCAATTGCAATGATGGCTTTTAGGTCTACACTAGCCAGTGAAGACAGACTCTTGTTGTTTCCATCTGAAAAGATGTGATAATGCCAAGAAAGAAAAGAATCTCACTACCACAGAGCAATCTGTTGTGGGTTGAGTCAAGATGTATGCTTACACTGTGCTGAGAATGCTCCATGTCTGAATAATTCATTCCATCCATTCCCCTGACACCTTCCCAAAGGTGACACTGCAACGACAACAAGGCAACAAGGTATAAACCAGCAAAATGCTTGTGCAATTGATACCATGGTCAGATCCTACACTTGAGTTTTCATTAAGTTCTGTTCGTGATTCATTTGCTTCTGCATAGTGTCATCATCATCATCATGAAGTGCTTCCATGACAAAGAAAAAAGATAAAGTATACCATATCTATATAAATACACATCTGCACCATCAATGACAAATCAAAGACCACTCAGATAATACATGAAATGGAAAGATACCATCTTGATATCCTGGTAATCAGCAAATGCAGATAGATTGGCTCTGGAGGAAAGTTAAACAGTGATGGATCAGTCACCCCATGCTCTGGATACGATATCACACACATCCATGGAGTTGCTTTGATTGTCTCAAAGATGAAGGTAAACACTTTGATGGAACGAGATCCTATTAGTCCCAGGATGATCAGAGCCTGTTTCTTCTTGAAACACTGCAAACTTATCATCATCCAGTGTTACACACCTACTAATAAGCGGACCCTGAGGAGAAAGACAACTGGTACGAACAACTGCAGCTGGTTGTCTCCACAGTCCCTCAACATGACATACTCTTGGTGCTCAGTGACATGAATGCAAAAGTCGACGATGGAGTGATGAATGAAAATGGCGAACGCCTCATTGACTTCTGTGCAAACAACAACTGCGTTATTGGAGGTACCATCTTCCCTCGCAAAACATCCATAAACTCACATGGAGGTCACCTGATGGTAAAACATCAAATCAAATCGATTATATCATCAGCAACGGCAAGTGCCGCTGGTCCCTCCAAGATGTCAGAGCACGCCATGAAGCAGATGTCTTCAGCAACCACCCCCTACTGACAGCAAATGTCAAGCTGAAACTCTGCAGAGTACCACAACAAAGTCATGACCATAAACGTCATGACATTGCCATTGCCACCATCAAAGAGTTCACGCTGGAACTAAGAGGCCACTTTGCTGCTCTCGTTGACTCAATGGAAAATGAGGTCCATGATATCAACAACAAGTGGAACTCAATCAAAACATCATACATTGAAACAGCCACAAAAGTCTTGCGTTTTAAGAAAGGGAAACATCTCGCACACGGCAGAAGCTCTGAAAGCCAAGATGATGAGCGCCAGGACCGACAAAAGGGCCTTTGTTGATGATTTGGCAACAGCACCAAGCATCGCTGTGGTAAAAACAGCAAAATCACAACCCTTGTGCTGGACAAAGCTGTTAAGAAGTTTACAATTGAATACGAGCAAGCAGCACGTTGGGTCCAACACTTCCAAGAGGTGCTCCAAACCTACTCCAGCACCGAATGGTGTGAATACAATACACAGATCTTCAGACAGTCTTTGAATGGAGAAACAGTCCAGTTCATTTGGTGGGGCTGCAACAGAAAAGATTCCCCGCCCCCCCCTTCATTGAGCCATTGTAGGAAAGTTTTCTCCGAACACAGGAAATGACAAATCAAAACTTACGAGCTGAATGGACACAGCTCTAAAACAGCAGTGAATGAGCTAGCACCTCGGCTATCGCTAAAGAAAGATGGATTTACCTTG
This sequence comes from Monocentris japonica, assembly GCA_900323365.1. Classification (NCBI taxonomy): domain Eukaryota; kingdom Metazoa; phylum Chordata; class Actinopteri; order Trachichthyiformes; family Monocentridae; genus Monocentris; species Monocentris japonica. The sequence continues at coordinate 51,331 of OOFE01023840.1, read as the reverse complement.
AGCCAAGATGACTGAAGCTGCTAACAAAGCTGCAAACAGTTACCTCTCACTGCCACAAACGACTAAATTAAATGGAGCTTAGCGCAAGTTCAATCAGGAAGGCTACCTCTCTCTCACTCTGTCATTCATAATTCTGTCAGCTAGAGCTGAACACGCCCCTCAGCTTAGCATCATTACCAATTATGAAGAAGAACTGGTTGATGAATCAACTTTATTTGGCACTAACACATGTACACATGCAGTGAATTTCTTTCTTCGCATCCTACCTCTGACTAGATACACACACATCACCCCACACACATGCACTTTTCCAGTCAGAGGACAGCGCAGGCAGCAGCTACCGGACAGCGCGCCTGGAGCAGTTGGGGGTTAGGTGCCTTGCTCAAGGGCACCCTAGCCCACGCTCCTTTCTCCTTCCCTCACACCCTCTCTGGGAACCAATCTCAAACCATTTCACACTATTTCGCCTAACCACACCAGATTGATGTGCCACCACCTCACCCGCCAGCATCACAACTCCATCAGATATCCAGAGGGGTTTGATCTTCTACCTGTCTCCTGCCTGTCCCTGGGGAGCCTCACCCTAAGATTGGATACCTGTTGGAGTCTACACCACACCTCTGCTTCTGCACATTTTTCATGTTGTTGTGGCAATAAATTCTTGCAAATCCAGCATGGTCTGTGTGGTACAGAGGTACAGTCCAGCAGGATTTCAGTTTGC
>OOFE01023840.1:15685-41987 GCA_900323365.1 Monocentris japonica | reverse complement strand
AGGCATATTTGAAATAAAGATACACCTACATGTACCTTGCCTTGCAAACACATTGAGGCACACAAAGCCAATCTATCAAAAAGGTGACAGTTCAGCTAAGTGATAGCTTCATGCTAAGAGATACACCTGCCCGTAAGCCTGTGGCGGCAAAGCTTGAGCATCCACATTTCCCACATTATGTAGCTAAATGATTAGCAGCTGTTGAGGCCATTGGAGCACTGTGGAGGAGGGTATATGAGGAGGAGGGTGGCCAGCCTATGAGCCACAGTAGCAGGGTTGGGTAGGAACACAATACATGTAATGACATTATGGATTCTACTATATTCTGTTATGTAACCTAAAAGAATAATGGATTTTGATTGCAGAAAGAGAGAAACTCAGAAGGCCTTTTAAATAGTGGCGGTTTTCTACTTTTCTACATCTCAGGGGTCTCCTCTAAACTGAAGCTCCAACTTCACCATGACCCTTCCCACTCACTCCACTCTAACACCACAGTCTGTAGCTGAGAAGAGAATGGGGCAGAAAGAGGAGATGTGTTCAGAGAAAGTAGTAAATGTAAGTGAAAGGAATAATTGATGAGACGGGAGTATAGAAAGTGAAGAGAAACTCAGAAGGCCATTTAAATAGTAACAAGTGGTCTACATCTTGTGTCAGAAAACATTTGTTTGTATCCAAACCTGAAATAAATATCCTGAACTTTTTCACCTGTACCTGTACACCTGTGATCTGTACCGGCACCTTTATACCTCAATTAAGACAGTAAAAGTAACCGAAAGTAATTGGAACACATTACTGAGTTTGGCTCATCCTTTGTATTGCGTTGCTGGCCTGCTCACCAGTTATTAATACCATAATAGTATCATAGTATTTATGAACATGTCTGCAGAACAAGGAAACTTATCACAATACCAAGGAGACCTCATAGGTCTAACTTATGTAACTGCATCTTTGAGCGGACAATCTAGCTCCACTTCCAGTCTGAGTCTGAGCTTAGATCTGCAAAGCTGGGTTGCTTTAGCAACAGCATAAACAGAACCAGCCCGGATGATGTCTGGAGGGATTTTCTTTTGGATTGCACACACACACACACACACACACACACACACACACACACACACACACAGGGGCAACATCCTTCAGCTGGCACCACACGTCTCTTCTTTACCCATGTATCTCTTTTATCATGTCTACTGTTTGTTTCCATCTGCATGCTATTGCTGTTTCATCAGTTTACTCACAGCCATGATAATTCATCCTCCATGTTTCCATTGGCTGTTAAGTGTGTAGGCTTCCCCCGTGTATGGTTGGCATGGAAACAGGAATGGCATTGTGATGTGTGTGTATTGAATTTTTCACCCCTATACCCAGAGTTCCCCAATGAGGGTAGCATGACATCATCCCCAACCCCATCCTCCAGCTATTACACCAGTCGGGGTGGGAACGATTCTTTCAAGATGCGAGCCAGTACATGAAAACTCAATGCTCTCCCACCTCCTTGTTTCTCCTTGTAAGAAAAAAATCACCCCAGTCAAAACAGAAATTAATAACCCAGTATCCTGTTAAGGCCATTGCTGTAAAATAATTTTGGTGTCCCATCAAGCTATCTCTGCCTAGCAGCTACAATGTCTACAATCTGGTAAGAATGATGAAGTCAAAACGGTTTCGGGCATCTCCACATATTATTTGCAGAGTAGATTGCCATAGAAATGGTGATAAAATGTCCTTCTTCACTCACTTTGGATGTATTCTTCATTTATCAATGTCAGACTAAATATTAAATGAATCAAAATCGAAATAGTTCTCTGACAAATAATTAGTAAGTCTTTACTGCCCCCTGGTGGTCATTGTATTTATAAATTACAAACCATGAGTGTGACAGTCAGAGACTTTGGGCATACATCATTAGTAAATACTGTATGTGAAGTGGTAAAGCACTACCTTGAAACAATGAGTACAGGCTCAGGAGTGAACACCTGTGACATGTGGATCTTAATTCTAAGCTACACATCGCCATCTAGTGGCAGAAAACATATATGCCAAAAACCGCTCAGTTTTTTTTCCCTGAAAGAAAAAGACACATCCAGTTGACAAGTTGTCACATTTACTTTTATTGTAAAGGTGATATTATTCCAAAATATTAATATGTTAGAGGAACAGAGAAAAAGAGAAGGAGAGGGGAAACATCTAGAAAACATCTACACAAGACTTTGGTAAGAATCTTGGGAGACATTCTTATCAAAAAATCCACAGCAAAAAATAATAAAATCTAATAATGCTCAAAATCATATAGATCTCATTTGTGATGCATCTACATGTACAGTAATATAGCTGGGTAAAAAGTCATGGGGGCATTTTGTGTCCTAGAAACAGCATTATTTGAAGGCATATAAAATACTGGAATGGCTGGGCACCTGTGCTTTAAGTTCTGGAATATAATATACTACCACAGGATGTAACACTTCTATATCTTATTAAATCAATTTATGTTTCATAATTATCGTTTTTCAAGATATATTATACCACAACAAGTTTACAGTAATCTTGCAAAAGAATCTTATATGTAACAGAGCTAGTGTGAAAACACAGAAGAATCAGTCTGGTTTAAATCCAGAGTTTTCTGAGTTCTGCTGGGAGAACTGACTGCTATGTGAAACTTTTATCTAAACACACCAGAGAGGCCTTTAAGTTCATCCTCCTTTGATAGCAATTGACCTGAAAGCACACGATGAGTGAAATCTCAGACACTAATTGGTCTCTGGATCCAACCAATACTGATTCAAGTATGTGCTATTTCAGCCCTAAACAGAGTGCATTGGATCGTTGTGTGACAGTGTGCCACGCCCTGTCCTGTTCCCAGCCCCATTGTGCTCCCGTAACCCCCTTTCCAGCCCGCCCCTGTTCCCCTCCTCCCTCCTAGCAGGGGTGCACATTACATGCCCTGATCTCCTTTCTGTCCTTGCAGCTGGGCAGCTGGGCACTCTTAAACCTCAGCTTAACCGTCATGAGCCGTTCTTGAATCCCGCCTCCACACAGCTTGGTACATTCTGTCCAACTGGACCACGGCCTCATTTTACACCCTAAGGCCATTAATCAAGGGGAAAAAGAGAGATAGACAGTCGAAATAGTGTCTGCTTTTCTTTTTTTTCAATGTGTGTTGTGCTGCAGTTCTGAAAATGATGAAGAGGGATACCAACCTGGATGCTCAGCAGTGACCTCTCCCCTGCCCTGTTTGCTCCTCCTCTTTTCACGTTGCTCCTTGCGTCGCTTCTTCTCATCACTGTTAGCTTGGCCACGGTTGCACTTCCTGATCTTACACTTCCTCCTCTGGATGGTCTCAGGGCAGGGGTCTCCTCCGAATTGAGGCTCCAGCTTCACCATGCGCGTCCGGATCATATGACCCTTCCCACAGGACTTATTACACTCTGACCACTCACTCCACTCCGACACCACACAGTCTGTAGCTGAGAAGAGAATGGGGCAGAAAGAGGAGATGTGTGCAGAGAAAGTTTAAGGAATAATTGGTGAGACAGCAAGATGAAGTAAGGTTTAAGGAGCAATACGGATGAAATAAACTTGATTAACACTAAATTTTGTGACTTTCCAATACTATGAGCTATGTTCTACACATGTCCTGAGTGCATGATAATATAGGGAATATAGTGTGAGTCTTACCTATAAATGATTAAAGAGAGGACAGCAGAGATGTTCAATAAAAAATATCAATAATCTCACCTAACAGAAATACATTTTAACCTTTATCCCTATCTGAGAACTAAACCCATAATTTCTGCTTTTTAAATATTCTTTATGATGTTTTCTATGTCTGCCCAGTCATTTAGTGCACTTGACTGAACTATATACTATACTTGACTGAATGGATTTTAATTCCAGCTAAGAATTACCCCCTGGAAATTGTAATTGTAATTGTGTCTAAGCACATAAGCAAATGTCCATTTCTCTCCCTCTCTTTACTGTGCACTGTAAGATCCAATGAACAGTGGCTATATCTGCATCAAGGCACCAGGTTGCATAATAAAAAGGATATAATCAACCATCACCATAAATTATACATCTGGTGTTTATTACTTACGACACTCTGGTAGCATGCACTTCTCCACCTGTTCCAACTCTTCTGTACACTCTCCCAGCTCCACAGGGGACTTCAGCATGCGCTGGCGTGTCCGTAAGCCCTTCCCGCAAGTCACACTGCAGTCACTCCAGTCTGACCATGGAGTCAGCATGCAGGGGATTGTGTCTATACACATCAGAATTCACTTGGTAAACATGACCTCCAGTGTTGGTGGGTTATTTTCACAGAAAAAGCAAAATATATGTGTGCCACATGTAAACTAAAATGCAACTGATCAGATCACAGTTGAAAAAACAATTTGGAATGAGACTATATTAAAGTCTATGAGGAGCATAGCCCTGATGCTGCAACTCACGGCATTCTGGCATCATGCACTTCTCCACCTCCAACACCTCTGCCCCACAGACAGAGCCGTCAGCAGGCGGCATCTTCACCATGCGCTCTCTCCTCTTCATGCCAAGGCCACAAGTGGCACTGCAGGCATCCCACTCACCCCACTCTGTAACCAGGCAACTGCTGGGGGCTAGAGCCAAGAAAGGGAGACAGGGAGACAATACCTACAGTACTACCTACATATGAACCATATGCATAGATCTACAGCATGAAATGAATGAATTGGGATTGTGCTACATTGTATCAAATCATTATATTACACACATGACATCATATCCTTTTTCATTACAAAGTGCGAAGATAATATTTGGTGTAATGAGATGTCACCAAGCCTTAATTACTGACCAAGTAATAAAGCCTATATCTGAATGAAGATGTGTGTTTAACACACACACTTGGCAGGTCATGTGGTAATGGAGGTGTTCGTCAAGAGGAATCAGGGAAACTCACAGCATTCCTCATTGACGACACACTTGTCAGTCTCCTCTGTGGGCAGGGTGCAGACTGAGCCATCATCAGGGAACTGCTTAACGTATCGCTCCCGGGAACGTGTGCCCATTCCACAGGACACACTACATGGAGACCAGGTGATCCACTCTGACATCATACAGGTGGATGCATCTAATGGGTCAGGGGCCAAAAAGGTAGATGTCAGCGAACGGAGGAGGAGGGTCTTTTATGTCAGTAATGAGAAACTTGTCATGTTGGGTTCGGGATTTTAGGCACCTGTTAGTTAGTTAGTTAGATAGTTAGTTAGAGGTAAATGGTTCTAGCCTCCGATGACATCCTGATACGTGAATTCAGTAATTTCCTTAATTCCCCACACCCTGCTTGATCTTTACTACTGCTTTAGTAATATGATGATGTGAGCTACAAGGGATAATGTCAGTAGTATTGTGAAGGAGCCCAAGTGGATTTGTATTTTCCAACACCCACCCAATCAGCAAGAAAAGGAAGAAGTGTTATACAAGTGGCTGGCTTAGGATGTAGACCAAATCACAAGTCTAGTAAGACTGTCTGATATGGGAGATGAATATTGGGAATTTATGCTACAGTACAGAAAATCTAATTTCAACTTGGCTGTAGGTGTTTTTGAAACACATCAATTAACTGAAAATAGGCAAAACAGCTATACTTCTGTCACTAAACTACCAAGCTGATATTCATTATGAATGTTGACATTTTATACTTCAATGTAAGACTTTCTGTGTCATGCATGCAGACTCCCATTCAGTCCAGCTGTGATAACACCTGCCACATGAAAAACAATGCTGTACATAGGAACCATTGTCAACAGCTTTTTCCTTATATTACTCAAGATGGCCTATTATTATTAGCTGATGCCAAAGCAATAATTTAGACTTTAAAAGCAACATTTAGTTCTGCTCAATATAGCTGTGATAATTGAAATGTCAAACACAAACATGCATATTGACTCCCACGAACAGTCAAGGATCAACACCTGGACCATTGTGAAGTACAGTTCCTTCACAAAGGGAAAAACAATAGACAACAATCATAGCATAGTTATAGCATAGTTATAGCAGAGAACTACTATGAATCTCTCCCTACAACTACTGCCCTTGTGAAGCAACACGTTGTGACTATTACACAGGAAGGGTTATAGTCTCTTTTAACAACCAGCATGGACATGATTTCCTCAGGGAATTATGTGAATTAAGTCTTATGTTCAAAATGTATCCAGTGGCCTCCTGCAATGTAACGTGACTCCCTACAATATTTAAAAGCTTGCCTCGTAAACACAGTGGTCCCCTTCACCACTCTGCTGCTACAACCTTATTGGCTGTTGTACAAATGAGTAATGGGTATTAACGATGGCCCCTACACCAATAAAGATATGTTTAAAACCAGCCCTGACCTTTTAGAACGTTACAACATTAATCAAAGCAATAACCCTAAAATCCTAATAAAACTGATTAAAAACATCATAAGGGGCCCAGTGGATACCGAAGACATCCAGGATTTCAGACAAACAGGATTTATTTGGATGTCTGAGGGATCTCATGACTGGAACAACGTGTGTCCTCTGTTCCAATATGAATGATCTACATAGACATTTTTTTACCTATCCAAGTGAGTGGCCATGAGTCTTTGGGTGCATACTCACCCTCATCACTGCAGCCAGGCCCCATGCAAGGCTCAAAATCCTGGGTGTGTGGGCAGGGCACACTGAGGTCCAATTGGGCCTTCAGCATCCTCTGCCTCATCCGCTTGCCCTTCTCACAAGTGGCTGAGCTGCAGGCAGACCATGGAGACCAGTTGGAGTAGATACACGTCTCAGGGGTATCATCTGCAGGGTAGGAAAGGGAACACAGATACTATCAAAGTGTTGCAGTTAGCTATGCTTTCAATATGGTGTGAGAAAAAGAGAGAGACAGAGAGACACACAGAGAGGAGGCGGGCAGGATCCAGACCTTCCTCTTTCTCCTCCTGGCCGATATCTGCTACAATGTCGTCCACATTATCTGGCACGATGTTACACTGTTCGCCCTGCAGACACACAGACATACCGTAATGTTGCAACATATTCCACGACTCTGCAAGTCTTCTGTCACTTCTGTTTTGTGTTTACTTTTTTTAAGGTCTTCTGTTTCTGATGGCTACCTAAAAGAGAGAGATAGTTGGTAAGTGTTAAGGTCAGCTTAAGCATGCAGCAAATTCTCTCACATTGGCTATATAAAGACAAGCACACAATACGCAGGGAGAGTATATATAAAGGAATATAACAATGCATGTCCACACATCTGCACACAGTCAGACTTGGTGTTGAGTGTGTGTTCCAATGTGTGTTTGTGTTTCTCTGTTGAAGTATGAATCTATGTATGCATTTCCCTGAGACTTAGGGGGAACTAATTCCTATCCTCTGTTCACTATTCTGTCTCTAAGAATTGATGAGGGCATTGTCATTTTTCCCATATTGGTCCTGCATGGCCCTGTATACCTCCATGGGTAGAGCACTGCACTAACACTGCCAGGGTTAGGGGTTCGACCCCCACTGGAGTCAACCATGCTAAAATGTAGTTATGGTACTGTAAAGTGCTTTGGTTTAAAGCATCCACCGAGCAGCATGCATTCCACCAAATGTCCCCGAATTGTTGCCACGCTTACAAGAGAGTGACAGAGTTGTTGATTTGATTTCCAAAGACTTTGCATAAACCCAGTGGTTGTTATTTTTAATGATGAGCTCAGAGACATGTTGATGAACACGTCTCTGAGCTCAGTCTGAGTCAGTCTATGTTGTAAATCTAACAAGCCTCAACTGGGCTACAAGAGCCAGGAAATCGTCTTTGGCGTGTCATGATCAGATGCTAGTGATGATATGCCTTCTGATGACTGGTCTGCTGGAGAGAAGGGCCACACACTTGGCAATATGTTATCTACTCTTAGCTGGAAGCCACACTGTGTATCTTTGACTTCCAGCTGTATTGTAATGTATATCCAGATTTTGATAGCACTGTGTGTAGATAACACATATTGGCATTGTTGATGAGAAGCTTACAGAAGTGTTCATTTTAGAGATATGTAATATTCTTTTTGACTGCAGCAGTTTCACATTGTGTGTGTGTGTGTGTGTATATGCATGTACATGTATGCATATGCATCTAAATATATACTTATATACATCTATCCATATACATATATACTTGAATAAATTCAGGTTTCTGTGTAGGTCATATTCAGTCCATTGATTGATATGGGGAGAGCCTTTAGGAGTTACTGTCTGTCAGATTCAGAGAGCACTCACAGTCTGTAAATTAGTCACCCTGGTTTTTGTTGATTCCACAATAACAACATTTTTTCACAGAAAACTCGTTTAATCAGGGAGAATGGGTTGTGCCAAAAAACCTGTAAAGTCACAGAATTATGTAGAAAATAACCCAAAATACCCAATGTTGCCTCTAGATGCCACTGAAGGACCATTAAGCCTTTATCCTGTTCCCCATGGAACACTTTTCACCACCCACAGTGCCACCAAATTATAATTAGGGAAATTTCTGTGGCATAGAGAGTGCAGTTTTATAGCTGATATAATGTTATTTCCACGTTTTATGTCCAGTTTTCCTCTTTATTGGCTAAAGTGTCCTTGGTGGATGCAGTTTAAAAATGTGTCTTTGCATTAAAACACATTTGACTGAGGGTAAAGCAGCTGAGGTATGATGTAATTTGCTGTACTTGATCTATGTTAACAATGACACTAGTGCTGACTGGTTAAAATATTACCCTTTGATTAATATGTTATATATTGCCAGGGGATTAAGCATTGTAACTATAATCTATAGGTTAAAGAAATACTATATTTCAATATTAGTGACTGTATCCTAGGCATTTTGATATGCAGTTGTGGAGTTGTTTAATTTACTTGAATTTACTTGCCTCACTTGGCTGTCTTAATTATGTTGCACAGAGGCCGATGCAACAGAGCCTTGACGCCAAAATAAAATCTGTATGTACATTTATTCTCAATAAAAATAAATCATAATCAATACGTGAGTTGTTTGACTGAAATCACTCACCGGCCACTTTATTAGATATTCCTGCTTGTTAAAAATAACGAACAAAATAGCCTGCTCCTCCAAACAACTAATCATGTGGTTGCAACTCAATATATAAAGCATGAAGACATGGCAAAGTGGTTTAGTTTTTGGTTTGACCAAACAATCACAATGGGCAAGATGCTGATCTAAGAGACTTTGACTGTGATTTGATTGTTGGTGCCAGACGTAGTTCCAGCATCTCAGAAACAGCTGCCCTCCTGGGCTCTTCATGCACTACAGTCTCTAGAGTTTACAGAGAATGGTGCGATAAACAAAAAACATCCAGTCATTGGCAGTTCTGTGGCCAAAAACACCTTGTTAATGAGAGAGGTCAGAGGAGAATGGGCAGACTTGTTCAAGCTAACAGAAAGGCCACAAATGCTCAACAGCTCTTTACAACAGTGGTGTGCAGAAGGGCACCTTGTTGAACCAATGCCGCGAAGAATTCAGGCTCTTCTGGAGGCAAAAGGGGGTCCTACCCGGTACTTGATAGATTGGCCAGTGACCAGTGAATGTATATGTAGAGAGAGAGAGAGAGAGAGAGAGAGGGAGAGAGAGAGAGAATATGTGGAATATCGCAGAGAATCTCTTTTTCTTGATTTTGTTTTCATGATACTTTGATATGATGGATGGTGTCTGTGGTTCAGACTCTGTCACATCTAAAAAAACTAAAAACGACTGTCCACCTTAAGTACGACACACTTGCTAGCTAGTAGCCACAGTGCTACGCAACAAGCCATTGCTGTGCCCCAGCTTCTGCTCTTTATTTGAAAGCATGTAAAATATAGTTGCGTTTGCGGAAAATGGACATACAAGCTTTATTCAGAGCTAAAGTCACAACACAAACAGGCAGGAGGAGCAGACCCCGGAGGCTGGCTCGGCTCCCAAGCGCAAGTATGTGAGGGAGCAACTGGATCGAGTTCCCGTTAACACCTGCTGTGCATGGACCTGGGTACGAAGTATAGCGGTCCTGCTCAGCCACACCTACCAGACTATCCTAAAACTGCCTTCGGTAAGCAAACATAGGCTTTTTCTATTTTAAAACATCTACATGGCTTGAGTACAGCAAGAAAGCAGACGCAATGTTCTTCTTCCCGGCTTTCACAGTCAGTGGCATAAAAGACTGGAGAAATGCTAAAAGGAAGCTTGTGAAACACACAGAATCAGCCCAGCATGCACACAGCATGGAAAAATGGAAGCTGTATAGGAAATCAAAACAAAACGGCTCTGTTGCTGCTCAGATGAGCTCAACACACAAGAGGGCTATGACAGAGAATAGGGAATATGCGACCTCTATAGCTGAGATTGTGTTGTTCCTGAGCAAGTAAGGCATTGTTTTCAGAGGGTACAATGAAAGCGCAGCCTCATCCAATCGTGGCAACTTTTTAGAAATGTGCCACTTTGTAGCCAGCCGAGACGCTTCAGACATCAAGCAATCTCACCAGCCACTCTACTCAAAATGAACTCATACAAATTGCTCCATATATGGTGCAGAGTGAGATCATTAAGAAGATAGAGGGGAATGACTTCTTTATTGTTATGGTTGATGAAGCGCAAAGTTTCAAGTCAGAACAAATGACGATGTGGGGTCGCTACTGTCACAACATGGAAATACAAGAGTGTTTCCTTGGATTCATTGACTGCTCAATGGGAGTATTAAGCAGTTCCTGAATGAACAGAGTATATCCAACCTGCCTGTGATCCCCCAATGCTATGATGGGGCAGCTGCCATGGCTGGGAAAGTCAACAAAGTTCAGTAAAGGATGCGGCAAGATCACCCGGCGGCCATCTACATCCACTGTATTACACACAAGCTAAAATTGGTATTGGCTGAAGTTTGCAAAATCAACTGGACAGCTTCTGGGGTTTTTTGTGTCATGGAAAGTCCCTATACTTTGTTTGGCCAACCTGCTACTCACCATGCCTTCCTAGAGATGCAGAAACAGCTTATCGCAGATTCACTGAGGCTTCAGGTCTGCTCCACAGTGTGGCAAGAGTAGACTTCTGTGTGTTTGATTGCGTTCTACCATGCTCTATGTCGCATCTCAGGCAATCCAGAAGACAGACACCACTCTTGCTCCAGCCCCCAGTGTTCTTCAGGCCAGCACCAGACGCTTGACAAAATGAGAAATGAGTGGGAAGATATATGGCAGGAGATACTCACTCTGTGAGTCCTGTGAGATTTCTGTCACAGAGGAGGAGCCCTCCAGACACAAGCGGGGGTCAGCCATGCTTACCTCCAGCCTTGTGGAGAGCACCTTTGACAGGAGAGAATTCCAAGCAACTGATTCCCAGAGCCCAAAAAACAAATGGGCTAGAAAGCTCTTCTAGTCCATGATTGACGCACTTGTGGGAGCATACCACACCAAGTCCCTTCACTAGATCTTAATGGAACTTAATGGGATCTTATGGTGTGCAGTGGACTCTCCATCATACTTCAACACAGTATCTCAACTGTCCATTGACCATAAAAAGCTCTGCAATGCTAAAATCCCTCAAGACAGACAGATACCATTGCTACCAAGTAATCTGTAACCCACAAGTTCTCAGATAGCCTGTGTGGATTTGTAACAAGAGCCAGTCAAGAAGAGGAGTGACTGACTGAAAGCAACAGACCTTTCTGGCGATGCGCTCCACCACCACCCTGGCCACAGGAGTGATGGCGCCCCCCTCAGGGTCATAGAAAGGGCTTTGTGGATGATCCAGACTGGTCAGGGGACGAATCTTGTCCTGGGGCAATGCCGGCTTGTTGGGAGACTGCAAGAAACACACACACACACACAGTGTGAAGAGAAGAAGAGAGGAGAAAACACACTTGGGCCACTAATGCATGGATCCTTGGGATTTCACAACAATAACACACTGTCATGCTTGCACTGAAAATACTATTTGCACAAGTACAATTTGCATAAAGTCACTCAAAGTCACACAAAGTAAAAGTCACACAAAAGACAAAGTCACAAATAGTCGAAGAGCAGTTGTGGAGGAGTGCTGTGGTTAATATGGGAGATGCTCCTATTAGCCAACAGTAAAGGTCTGCCAGCAGGGGGCTGATAGAAGTGCCACAGCCAGAGGCTTTCTGGAGGCAGAGGACCAAAGCACAGCCCATCCATTCACCTCCCACTGAGACCACACACAGAAGACAGGCAACGATCAGTGGTGTTTGTGCATGAAAAAGAGAGGGAGATGGGGAGACGGGGTAATGACACTGGCCACTAATTAGCACATATAAACAACGGGACACAGGGTGAATCCCATTTTTCAAATAGACCTGTACCTTTATTACTTTGTAATAGTTGTGAGAGGCACAGCATAATTAAAGGACACAGTTATGTTTCATGGGCCTGCACACACATTAGTTAAAATTGTGTCAGTTCATGCTATCAGTGACAATACAAATTGAGCTGCTCTTGCACAAGCCCTCTTTGACCCTAGTGAGCCAAGAAGTGTCTGTAAGCAAGAACAGGCAGGGTTTACAAACGAGTGAAATGTGTGTGTGTGTGTGTGTGTGTGTGAGAGAGAGAACATGCAAGAGAAAGAGAGAGGAAGAAGAAAAGAATGAAATAATTCCTGGAGCCAGCCAAAATAAGCAAGAGAGAGCAGTTCAATGGGTTCGTCTGTGAGCTCTCAGGGATCAGCCAAAGGTTTCACAAATGCAGTCATACATTTTGGTCAGACACACACAAACACACACACACACACACAAACACACACACACACACACACGCGTGCATGCCCAAGTACACACATACATACACACACACACCACACACACCACACACACCCCGATCTATTACTGCTGACTGGAGACACTAAGGAGACAGCAGACAGCACCTCAGGGTGAGAGCAGGAGAGGAAGACATTCAAGGCTGTTAAAGCAGAAATAGATGGGTGATGACAGTGGACGAGGAAGAGGTGGGTATAATGGCAAGGTCAAAATGTGCACGTGAAGGGAAGACTCAGCTGGTGGTGAGAGTGAGGCTAAATGGTAGGAATAAAAACAGTTTGCAATAGGGTGTGATTTTTGGGACTTTGGGGTTATAATGTCTGAATGTAACGCTGAGTTGAGTTGAGTTGAGTTAAGTTGCATATTCAGTAAATGAGGGACGCAGTTCTGGTTTTGACTCTGAGCCAGAAGTCAATCAAAAAAAAAACAGAAATGATTTTGTTTTTTCTTAAATGCAGCATATTCTCAAAATGTCCTAAGCTCCTTTCCCAGAGCCTAAATAACCCTACTAACAAAGACCAGCAGTAACTTCAGATTTCCCAGTGCCTTCAAAAGCATATAGCATAAAATCATTTACAGTTTTTTTTAAGTGCCAAATAACGCTTTAGATATAAAATCTGTATTCCATTAAATATCGTTATGGTTAAATAAGTCGGGAACTGATGTTTTGCAAAAGGTATTTTGAGAAGTTCAAGAGACACAGAGAAGTTCAAGGAGAAGTCCAATGAGCCTCATACTACAGTTTGCTTCATTTCACTTTTGAAGAGTGTTTTCTTTCTTTACTGCACATAGAGGTGCATTTCATGAAAGTCAACCACCAATGTGCCAAGCTAGGGACCTCCTCACACCACAACTCAATAACTTTTATTTTGAAAAGCTAGTTTACTTGCACTAACGGTGTTACGTAGGTAATATTAATTCATTCTGTATCAAGGTCATACTCCTGAACTTTTACAGAGTGAAATGTTGCCTTAAAGAACTACATCTTATTCTAAGCAATTGATACCAAAATGTTTCAGTGCTCTCACTGACCTCGTACGTCACCCCACTGTCAGTGCCTGCATCCCAGGGGATCATGTCCTGGACTACCCTCTGCGCCCACCCACACTCCTTGGTACACAGGTCCTCAGCAGACAGGCCCACGTTCCAATCTGGGCTGGGCCCCAGCATGGTCAGGAAGGACATAAGGTGACGGGTCCGGTCCACTGAGAACTCTGCTGAGGGTGCGGCCCGCCTGAGGGAGAAGGGTGAGCATTAGCTATGCATGAATTAAAACATTTTATTAGTGTGTGTGTTTGTGTGAGAGAGAGAGAGAGAGAGAGAGAGAGAGAAAAAGAGAGAGAGTTGGAAGCAGGGGACAAAATATCCTTACATCCAGTATAACTGCATGCCATTATCCAGCATAGCGACTCCTATACTTGAACAATAATGCCAAACAAAGAAATATACAAAAGAGCACACTGAGAAGTAGTCAGAGGTCTGTGTATGCATGTGTGTTTGTATGTGTGTTTGTATGTATATGTCTGTGTGTGTATAGTGTCAGAAGGGAGATCAATATGTGACAAACATCCCACACATACAGTATACCACCACCAGAACGCCTGCTAACATTCAACACCTATGTAAATACACTCCTACACATTTCTGAACCACAAAAAAAACTTTTTGTAATGAAACTAAAGAGTTTCACTTAGGTTATCAAGGTTGATGGATCCCTCCCTCATTTACTCGCACCTTTGCTCTTGCTCTCCCTCCGCCCTTTTCTGCCAATTACAAGTTGCCTTTGTGTATGGGCAAGGTGGCTGCCTGAGATAAACCCCAGACTTTCAGTACTCGCTGAGCAGAGGCCCAGGAGAGACACAAGTCAAGTTGTGTATTCCTAGGGGGATTAGGGCTATTTCACATCCTTAGAGGCCATTATTAGCAGCGTGTAGGAGGACAGGGCTGGGTCGGGTGAAGTCAAATGGATTTATATGGGCACGGTGACAGGAGAAAAGGAATCAGTGGCTAATTATCGTAGGTGATAATTATACTATACAATGAGGATTTTTCAACCCCTAATTAATCTCTTACTGGCTCGGCCTAATACTTGGTGTAATTAGTTCAAATGTCAATCAATGATCAAGACAGATGGTCACCTAATGTGTGTCACCTGACCTGGAAATCACTATTATTTTCATGCACTGTGAGCACTTTCCCCTTTCTCTGGTATAAAAATCTAATACTGCCACAACACATTCACATGCACACACACAAACTCTCACTTTCAAACCCCAAAAAGTAGTTCTCAGAGGGACAGACAGAGCTATAGCAGGCAGCTCATGAACTGTAAGCTGTGTTCTTGCCGTCAGAAACCCCTTATTTCATGCTGTCAACAACCCCCTTATTTCCCTGGCTGGGTGGGGGGCTGAATGGATGCTGCTAATCAATTGGAATCCACAAAACACCCAAGTAGTCCTATTGGTTATTAGAAAGCGGCCTGGCAGGAGAGAGTGGCAATGGGGAGAAAAAAGCAGAGGCAGATGTGTGTCATAGAGGTAAGTGAGTGAGTGAGTGAGGATGGCTTGTTCTTTCTTGTGTACAAGTGTGAGTTGTGTGTTTGCACTGTACAAGAGAGGGGGTTCATCTTGAGGAGGCTCAGGTTTCTCAATGTATGTAGCAGACTTCTCAACATGTTCTATCAGTAATTCTTTGCAGTA
Organism: Monocentris japonica; assembly: GCA_900323365.1. Lineage (NCBI taxonomy): Eukaryota > Metazoa > Chordata > Actinopteri > Trachichthyiformes > Monocentridae > Monocentris > Monocentris japonica. The sequence continues at coordinate 26,522 of OOFE01023840.1, read as the reverse complement.
ATGTATTGGGGCAGAAACATCAAAGCTGGGGATACAGGCAGGGTTAACAAATTGGTGATAAAGGCTGGCTCTGTTGTAGGGCTGAGCTTGGAAAACTCTGGAAGCAGCAGCAAAGAGGAGGATGAGGACTAAACTGAACTTAGGCAACAACCGGAGTCTCAGCCAGCTAGGAGGGAACTGACAAAGCAAACTATCCTGGATTGCTCACTGAATTTCTAGGCTCTGGACAAATCATCTGCACTGTTCTTCCTCTGGACATATTTCTGCATATCTCTGCACATTCTCTGCACATGATATGGTACATAGGACATATTTTCCTGTACTGTATTCTGATAATGTAGTGTTACTGCCAACAGAAAATAATACACATGGACCACCTGGAAAAGTTGTGATGCACAAATCCAATCAGCACATTCTGCAGGGGTGTAAAGTACTTGAGTAATTGTACTTCGTTACTATACTTAAGTACTATTTTAGGGGACTTTACTTTTTACTTTACTCAAGTATTATTAAGTTTGTATACTTGTACTCTTACTCAATTACATTTTTGAGTAAAAAACCTTTTACTCCTTACATTTAAAATTCAGACCTTCAAAGTACAAAGTACTTCAAAGTACAAGTTACAAGCACTGGCCTAACTATTAACCCTACGGCCATACTATATTTAAAACAGCCAATCAGATCCCTATCAATGGAAAATGAACCCGCCCATACCCTTGCTGATTGGTCCTCGGGGATCTTTGGGGATCTTTGATTATAGACACCCGCTATCATAATATGACAGTCAGAGAAGCTACAGAAGATGGCTACTAACGTTACGAGTGAAGAGGACGAAACGGTCGCCATGGTGAATAGGGTCAGCTAGCTGGTATCTGGTTTGGTAAATACTGGCTAGCTGAACCCATTCGGTTCCACTAGCACTTCTACAAAATGCTAACAAGCTTCCAGCTTCCATTTAAAAATGCTTTTCAAGTCTTTGACAAGAACCTTAGGATGTGCGATACTGAACCCAAGTGTAAAAAACTGAACTATCCCTTAATTTTTTCAAGGCTGTAGTTTGGCCAAAGAATTAGAACTGGACGCCGTGATGTAATTTTAATGCAAAAAGTCTCCTTTTATTTAATTTCAGCATTGTCTATCCACTGCAATAATAAAAAAAGTTTACTTTTTACTTTTTAATACTTGAGTACATTTGAAAGTAGAAACTTTTTGACTTTTACTCAAGTGTATTTTTAGCTAGATACTTTGACTTGTAATTGAGTAAGATTTTGAACCAGTGCCCATACTTAGCACTTTAGTAGAATTTCTGGGTACTTTATACACCCCTGACATTCTGTATATATGTTATTCGTATCTGTAAAGTGAATATATTTGATAAGGTGCTAGTCTACACGCCACAACACTATATGTACATTCAATCAGCTCAGCTCTGACCTTGCTGCATGGCAGAAGGGCTCAGAAATTGCTACCCCACTTTATTTCTCTCTCTCTATCTCTCTCTCTCCTCCTCTTTCTCTCCCATGCATTGGATGTCAGGAGATCCATTGCTGTAGATGTGCTAGTGTAACATACAGCAACAATATTCTTTATAGTCTAATGAAAATGAAAGCTTGATTTAACAGGAAGCACATTTTCTAAATGAAAGTTGCAGTACATAACAGTTCTTAACCACATAGTTAACCTGAAACGGAGGCTCTACCAACATAATTAAGCTCCAGTGTTCGCACAGGCTTTAATTAATCACTTCCTTCCTCACTTTCTGTTTGCTTTCTCTTTGTTTTTCACTATCTATTTCTGTCTCTCGTCCTCTTTTTCAAAGCAAGGGAAATTGGAAGGTTTAATTGACAGTCGCCTTTTTAAAATAAGTCTGCCTGAAGTCTGGATGCTAGAGGAGACTATTAACCTTGATGAAGAGAAAACATTTTTATAGAGTTACATCACGTAGCAAAACACACACTCCATCTTAATGCACACATAGACACCTGAAAGTGCACACACATGGAAACACACACAAACATGCACATGCAAATTCACACAGATTTTTATTGTACTGTTGGTATGGACACACACACACACACCACACACACACACACACACACACACACACACATCCAACTATAAAACACGCTAACAACAATATGTATTAATGCATATTACAATATTTGCATGCATGCTCAAATGTAAAGTTAAAGAAATCTGTCTAACATGGTTTAACATGGTGCATCCTCCAATTGTTGGAACAAAATATACATTTAACCATTTCTGCTGTCTACTTCCAAGATGAGGACTCATCTATCCATTTATCTATATGTTACGGTAAATGTGGGAAATTGGATACATTTATTGTATACATTTCCCAGTAAATGTGCACATTCACAGTAAGATCTGAGTGAGATCTGAGAGACTGGGAGATTCATTAACGTGACAACATCAGACAATGGGCAAAGGTAGACCAGCATTTGATGAGTTTTCATGCAACCCCTCCCAGTTGACCTGCATCACAGAGTGAGGATGAAGGCATCTGAGGCTATTTTTCCCCAAACTGGTGTACATTGGTACAACACCAGCCACTGGTTTGTTAGTAATGGAAATGTGTGGGTGAGCATGTGAATTTGTTGTGTCTTTATGATTTCAGACTAATGAAGTAGGCCTACTTGTTGTTGCCGGTCATTTCAGTCAGTTTAGTCATGCTGCTCATAGGTCCAACCCCCTGATATGTTTCAACCTTCACAATGTTAAAAACTCTTTACCAGTTGAATCAATAACAATGTTCAATAACATTTACAATAAATATGGTTTCTTGCTCCTAACCAGCATGGATGGTTTGATGTAGTGATATATTTACACAACCACTGCATGATACAATTAATCCCCTGCATACAAACACGAAAGCAAGCTAATTATCCTTAGTGAATGTGATTGCTTCTTTCCCTGGCTGTGCTCTCCCTTTTGGAGTCTAAACCCAAGATCCTCACTGAGGATCTGCGGTTGAGGAAACAACACTGCACAGGCCTTTACCACTGAAATTTGTCTGCGCTAGCTGGGCCAACTAGCTCCTTGTTTTTCTCATGAATAAGAGATGAAATGGCTCTTTATGAATTTAGGAGTAAAAGAGCAGGCACACTGATAAGCCTGGTGTAGCTGGCGGTTTCAGGACCCCTTTGAGCTGGGTCATCACAGATCTACAAGTTGGTAGTCCAACTCCAAGTTTTTAACATTCTCATACCCCAGCTTCAAAACCTTAGGAACCTTTGTGTGAATGAATGTGGTGGCACGTGACTAATTAAAGAGGCTTAGCTCTGTGATGATAGTTAGAATGTATGTATGTGTGTGATAGAAGGCTGAGAGGTAATGGGAGGAAAAAGGAAAGGGGGATGTAAGAAAACAGATGATGAAAATGGTTATTTCCGTAGCAGAAAGGAGCTGAGCATTATAATGATGAAGAAGATGCAATACTTACACATTCAGTGGTTGCCAGGCTGGCCACTGAGCTTTCATTTTGATGACTGTCAGGACGTCATCACCCTGGGGGAGAAAGAAGAGAGTAAGAAAGAGAGAAATGGAGAGAATCAGTCACCCGAGAGATTAAACACATCACACTTTAACCATCACACCACACCTCACAGGTGAAAGAAGGAAGGATGAGTAGAAGACTTTCATTCCCCGCTCACAATGTTCTTTCTCTATGACACATCGATGATATAGATTGTTATACAAGATGGAGTACCAGTGTCAGTCAATTTATAAAAGTTGAATAAATATTTCACCAGCAGCTCTGGGTGCTTAGAGACAGAGTGTGTCACTACCTTCTGTGTACACTGACCTCAGATCAGGTTAAAACCTGTTGTTATTCACCTCTCATTTCTGAACACAAGGCCTACAATAACATACCCGAAATAAAATGGTTATTGCTCTTGAACCTCTTTGACCACATGCATAATCATGGTCTCTCCTAAAAGGTAAGCCCTTGTAGTGTGTAGTGTAGTGTCAGAATAACTATAAGTATTACTGAAGCACAGTTACAGAAGCTCAAACAAACAGTGGAAACCTTTTTTGATAAATATTAATGTTATTAATGTGGTTGTTTCTTCTCAACTCAGACTTATATAGATGATTTTTATCTCACTGAACACCATACCAAAACAATTGAGGTACTATAAAACCTTTATTTTACACACGTATCACAGGTATCATGACTGCATTGTCATTGTCTTACAAATTGTTCTGGTCATGTCTGGCCAGTCATCCAAACAGACACTCCTGTTGTGTGCATCACAGCAGGATGGTCTCATTCTTTTCCAAAGATCTGTTACTACATGAAGATCAAGGTAAACACTACTCACAAGTCATATTCGAGCGAGAAACACACAGCTACACAGGTCTCTTGACATTTTCCAAGCTATAACGTCCTTGTTACTTAAAACTAGACCGGTCGACGACCCAGGATAAACCCGGGACAGTAGTTTGGTCTGAATGGGTCCAACACGTGTTCAAAAACCTGCGTAAATCCCAGGATTTGTGTGTGAAAGGGGTAATTCGTAAGTTGGATAGTATGTAGTTTCCAACAGACTTGTTCAACCAAGTTACCACCTGCTTGCCCAGCCAAAAAGGGGAACACCAAACAAGAATAACTGCATTGGTCACCGCATTAGCACACATAGCACATCCTAATTTTATACTGTATATATTCACGTTATTAATAAAATTAAGTAATGACAAAACACAAAAAATAATCTTTATATTTTATTCATATATAACAAATATACAACAAATATAAATATTTGACAGTGACACCATGTAACAATGAAAAAGCAGAAAATGTAAAGCTGCAGTCTGAATAGGTTCCCCTTTAAGCAAACAAAACAACTGGTCAATTTTGGATAACAGTGCTGCCAGGTGTGCAATAATTGTATTTGTACAACAATTTCGCTGTTCCCAATTGTTCCCAAAAATCGTGTTTGTCATCTTTTGTTTTAGACCTAATGCCAATGAAATTGAGATATAAATGAGAACATGAGACCAAAGAAAGAGAGAGCAAAATGCAAAAAAGGCAGCACAGATGGTCCCAAAGAATAAACCTAGAGTGCTTACTTACCGGAGTGTGTGGGAATCAGATCCCAGCTTCAAAGGATGACTGAAACGTGCTGCTGCAATATTCAGACAGTATGTGAGATAGATTCTGATGTACCTTGCCAAACGGATTAAACATAAAGAAAAGGTGAAATACCTAGCGCCTGATGAGTAACTGTGATTGTGCTTAACTTTTTTGAGCTCTGTCAAAGTTCACCAGCCTAAACAAGCATTTTCAAAGTGAGAAGGTAGTCATCACATTGTTGAGAAAAAAGATGTGTGAAGCATACAAGGATCTCTCCTTGTAACGTCAGACAGTTTAACCAAGCCAACCCTTTGAGGATCCTATGGTATGGTTACGATAATGCAACAACTCCAGATACTCATCTTCCTCTAGCTATCATCAGTGTTCCAAAGTTGCCTGCTTAGAGATTTTCATAATGTTATCTTAAACCAAAAGGACTGTTTCTCATCTCACGAGCACTGTACCCATATCCCTTCCCCTTACTGCAAAATATGCATTGATTTCTGCACAAAAAAGTGATTGATTACATTCAGGCCATTGATGAACAGTGGAGAAAGATACCACTCAAGACCCACCCTGCCAGTTGCAAAGAAATGGATGTGGATGCTTTCTGGTATAAGCTTTGATAATGAAATGCTTGGTGTTTTGGTTTCCCCCCATGTTTTGGCCTAGTGAAGTTGTCTGTTATTTGTGTTTTTGGTAATAGTGGTCACTGGAATTTCAAATTATTTGTTCTTTGTTGTTTCTATTATGTGGATGGTGCTATGGGTTAGTTATTGGATGGCACAGGACAACTGTAGTCATGGTTGCACACACTCAATCATGAATAGAGCCAAATAGGTGCTTTTTTGCAGTGCAAACACATCCGAACACTTTCCTGCAGTTGTTTATTGTGTTCGACAGTTTTTGTTAAATATGATATGAAGGTTTTGGCATGATATTCTTAAATTCTCCATCTGGCAACACTGTTGGATAATTGACTTTACCTGCTGTCTTGCTGGTCGCCTTCTGCTGGTCTCTCATTTTCTCTTTGACCACGTTCTTTCTTAGGTAGATTTGCTTTGAGAGAATAGATTTGATGTGAGAGAATGCGGTGCAAGAAAAATACATCAAACAATAATGTCAAGTGCAAGATAAATTCTTATTTAATAATGCAGTTTTACTTCGGCAATTCAGACTGGGATGAATTTGACTACTAATTACTAGCTAATTCACAGAATAATCAATCTGTGAATTCCTTTAAAGCATAAATTTAATGTCAAAATTCTTAACAGACAAAAGACCATGTCTCTTATCTATTCTGGCTAACTAGCTAGCTAGCTGAGCTAAAGTTAATGTACTTGTCATAACTACTAACTAGCAAGCGAAAGGAGCTTACTAATGTTATGTCGCTAGGCTAGCCATAATCCTAATCATAACATTTTGTTTTAGCTAACTACTAACTAGCAAGCTAAATAAGCTAACTAACATTATACTGAATTAAATTATGAATTAATGCTAGTAAAACAGCATTAAGTAAGTAAAACTAAGAAGAAAAAACTTTCAATATGGTTACCTCATCGACCAGCCTTGATGCACTTCACTTAAAGTAATTTCTATGGAAATACATGGGGCATAATAACCAAGAGGGACCATTTACTCTTCACGACAATTTATAACAAGCGTGGTTAAAATTAAAAGTGTTTCAGCACACAAAGGCCTGTAGGTGCGCAGCCTTTGTCATTATGGATACTATTTACTACATCATATTCAGATGTTCATGCTGTTTGGCACTGAGTAGGTGGATAGCAGCTGGCATGGGTATAAATTGAAATGAATAGAATTGATGCAGTGTGAAATAATAGAGTACAGAGGGCGGTCTCTAGTGTTTTTATAAAAACCCTTTCTCAAATCTCTACCATATCCTCAACAGCATACTGTGGTTGAACTAATATGTTGTGCTTTGTATGGACACTGCAACAATAAGCGGTATTACAAAAACAGTGACCAAAACAGTCACTTACACAGGCTATAACTCTACATGTTTGTTGTTTATCCAGCATTTAAAGATCATCTGGTCGTCTCTATGATAGCACAGATAATTCTAGCATTAACAAAGAGGCTTGTGATGAAAATTTGGTACAGATTTGGCTTAACAACTCCTCAATATGAAAGTCCTAGAGAGCTGCAAACCATACCTTTTTAAATTATTGCACCTCCCTTTACACCTGCCTCACTCAAAAGTTTTTTTTCACCCTCTGTCTGCCCTTACAGCAGTTAACAAGTTAGTTAACAAGTCTTTTGCTAAAGAAATTACCCCAAACTCTGCTCATAGTGATGTTTCGGTGATTACTAGGCCAGCCTCTTTCTCTCTAACCATCTTTAACGAGGTAAACCAAAGCTGGTTAGGTCAAAATCATTTGATCGTCATGACCAACAAGACGTTTGGCATACCGGTGTATGTTGCCTATGCTAGGTCTTGTCGTTGATTTGGAGGGTGCAGGGTGCAGTTTGGGATTGGGCATCTGAGTCTTCTGAGATTAAGCTGATTAAATCATTTCAGTCTTTTAAATCACTTCTTTAAACTCATTTTATAAACTTGCATTCTGTAACAATTCTTATATTCAAAATTCTTTGTTCTTGTTTATTATTGACTATTTTTTATGTAATCTTATTATTATTATTGCTCCGATAGCCCTGTCTGCAATGGTGCTACATAATGCAGCACTACAGGAGAATGCATTGAAACACAGTGAAAAAAAACACAATAGTAACCTAATTTATATTTGCAAAACAAAATAAGTAACACAATTTATATTCTGTTATATTTACAACTATAAATTACTATTGTAAGAGAAAATATCCACAATGGACAATACTCAGAGGATAATATTCAAAACCCTTTTCAAAGAAAACATTTGCTGATTTCATTCATTTTGAAGAAAAGATGTTATCAAAGAGTAATATATGGCACTCTATTCTGAAGAGCTTTGACTGTTTTGTCATAGTTAATTCAGATTAGAAACAAATTGCTTTTGAAACTGCATCTTTAGGTGCAGCAGAAGGAAAAAGAGAAACCACAGAGAAAGAGAGAACAAAAGAGAGATGGTGAAATATCGTAGGAGGTCTTTAAACAGCTGACCAAAGAGAAAAACCTAAAATGGTCCAAGGGATGCTGAAGGAGCTACTTATGAGGAATGAGATGTGTCTTAGGAGGTTTGTGTGAACCATAGCTATGTATAATGATACCACTAGACTGCAGACCCCATAGTGAATCATTAAACTGCATTACTCCACAAGCAGTTCCCAGGGAGCATGACAAGCCCTGAATCTCAGCAAGGAAGGGAAGTGCATGTAGGACACACACACACACAGATATCAGCTCTGTAGCACTGTATCACTTTAAACACTGTTATATTATATTACAGCTATACTGACAGATTATAGACAAATTTATATAATTACAAACTGATCACTGTACCACTTTATTCATAGCCATATTACATACTCGCAGACAGAGTTACACGCAGACTTGATATTACGTACATATTCTGTATATATTCTTTATATCTACTTTTGTTTTTTACATTCAGTGTGTTATACTGTTATTTAAAATTACATAGTGTGTGCTGGCAGAATGATCAGGAGTAAGAATTCCAACGTGCTTGTACTTGTCGTAAATGACCAATAAAACTCTTGAACACAGACACACACACACACACACACATACAATAGGATTAAAAAAAACTCCAAGATTTGTGACATGCATTTGATTTAATTGGGTAAAGTGCAGATCATCTGCTCAGTTGGTAGAGCATGAGACTCTCAGTCTCAGGGTCGTGGGTTCAATCCCCACGTAGTGTAAAAACTGTAATTTGTAAGTCGCTTTGGATAAAAGCGTCTGCTAAATGACTGTAATGTAAATGTAATCTCTTTTGAGTGTAGTGCAGGCTCAGCCTGTAACCAGGAAAATGTAATCCTCAATCTCTTTCAGAGACCATCAAAAGAAAGTGTCACAATAGTTCTCTCAGGATGATGCCTAAAATATGAAAATTATGTACTTTTCAAGCAAGCTACTTGATTGATAAGTATATACGTTTATTCAAAATGTGCTTGCATGTTATAATGATTTCAGTCTATTTATAAGTCTATTTCCTGTGACCATTAGCTGGTCAGAAAACATTTTTCGGCCAAGAACCAAAATCATGGCCTCCCCATTTCTCTTGCCATATTTGATTATTATTGATTTTTATTGAAATACATTTCACAGGCTGATAATAAGCATAGCAGACTAATCCTATTTCAGATCCAAGGATGTTACTGATGGGCTTCGCCTGTGCTAGTGATTCAAATGTTGTGTACTCATCCTCACTACATGTTGCTAAAACTGAAACAATACTGCATGCTGAGGAAAGCTTGAGACTTTTGAGAAAACACTTCACCGGCAAGATCATGACCTACCAAATTTAGTAAAGCAGTAGCTGAGAGTACAAGTACAATGTCAAAAGAGAAAAGTGACAAGTGCTACTTGGATCTGAAGTAGCTTGCGGTAAACAAGCTGATGGTGTATGAGCATACACTGTATTTCCCTTATGCAGGGCTCTTAGGGCTCTGGAGGCTGAAAGAGCACAGACCGTAATTCCCTTAAGCACTGTGCATTGCAAAAAGCATTATGCATGAACGATCCAATAAACCAACAAGCACATAGAGCCTGGCTCTTATAGAGGTGCTCCTGAGCACCTAATAAATAAGGGCTCAGGTGGGTTCTGTCGCACAGTACTATGCACACACACGCACTACCAAGCTTTATTTATTTACAGTTTTTTTCTGTTTTTTGCCTCTTACTGGGGGTGGCGGTGGGAGGGGACAGGGTCGAGGTGTGGATTCCGGGGTCTGGGATGGGGAAGGGATTCACGGGATGCTGGGGATGGCAGTGGAGGGGTGAGATTACGAGATGGAGTAAGAGGAGGTGGGAGGGTGATGTTAGAGTTTTCTAATTTGTTTTCTTTTTTCTTTTTCTCTTGTTTGTCTTCTGATCTGTTTACAAAAATAGTTGAATAGTCAAGGTCATGTTAGAAGTATATAACATCAAGCTATGCCATGTATTATCATTCCCTGACCACCAATAAAAATAATTGATCACAAAAAGAGGCTCAGGTGGGTTCAAACAGTGAAACAATGTTAAATTTGTCCTTTTGCTACTAATACTGAAGACCTCTGCACACTAAATGTGTTGAAAAAGGTTCAATTAAATCCAGTTATAATGCCTTTATTAATGTGATAAAATAAAGGCATCTTAGTTGAATTATTTCATATCAATCAAGTCATTTTCTGTTTTTGTGTCAAAATGGAGCGCCTCAGAGTGTGCAGAGCACTAATGTATTGGCACAAAGGGTCAATGTTCCCGCTGTTAAAAAGTACAATGTCGCTTTCTGTTCAGTACTGGGTTTTACTCTGATAGGACTGTACACATGAACATTGTCTCCTGATTGAATTAATCTCCATCCTTCATACAGGGATAGGAGCGTACTAATAATAAAAAGGTTCTTTTCTGCGCAAAGGGAGTCTACGATCGTGTTTTATCTGTTCTGAGGAAAGACTTTCATAAAGTAAATGAGAAGCACTGTGAGGGTTCTCAGGTCGCTGCATGTGAGTGTGTGTGTGTGTGTGTGTGTGTGTGTGTTGTCTACTTTGGCCCTGGAATTTGTAAATTTTTGTGTGTGCCTGACCATCCCGCTTTTGGTCTTCTCTTTTCAGTTTGGT